>JASAON010001556.1:0-55449 GCA_030849065.1 Jaenimonas drosophilae
TACGATGTTTGCGTTTCTCCAAGGGGTTTCATTCCACCACTGGTGGAAGAGAATGGGACTGTTTTTTTTTTTTTGTGATGGCTGTGGTTGTCTTTGCATCCGGATGAACCAGTTCCGCGTTGTGAGGATGATGTACCTGTGAGGTTTGTTTTTTGTTTAAGTTGAGGCTGTAGGATAGCTTAATTTGGATAAAGTCGTGCTGGTAGCAGAGGCTACGAAATTGTGCAGAGATGTGTAGGCTGATTGTGTGGTAGCCGAGGAATTGTTTGTGGGTAGTGGAATTTCCGCATTGTGATTTTGAAGTTAATTTGATTATATGCTGAATCGAAGTTTACCACCGCGGGTGACGCGGTGAATCTCTTGATATTGATAGAGATGGCAGAGGTCGCTCTCATGCATATCGTTCAACGTGATGCACAGTTTCTTTCATTCCAGCAACGAATCAGTCTCACTTCTTTGATGACTGATAAAACATGCTACTTTTGCTACTTATGGATACAATAAGTGCTTTTTTTTTCATTACAAGCAGGGGAGGGGAAGCGCCGACACTGGCCCCTCAATACCCATACGATCTGATGCTTGCGATTATCTCCTGATTCTTGACGGGCCTCACTCGTTCTTAGCACTCCCTCAAGCAGTAGCCTTGGGCCAATCCGTTGCTGCAATAAGGCTTCATCGTCCAGGTTCGCGGATTTTAGAAATCTGAGAGGTCGAGGCGCAATACTCATTCTTTTTTTTTTGTTGGGAGAGTCATAGTGCCGATGTGCGTCGCTGCCGACCTTGATAATCGTCAAGGTACACGTGTCTTCATTAGTAAGATGACAGATAATCTTGATATGCTGGGATGCGAGGTGCGTATTCTTCCCACGCCTCCTCATGCATCCTGGAGAGCGATTGCCTACATCATCAAATTCGTCCTTCTTGTTTTGCTGTAGGCAGCACGCCAACCTTTCCTACTGGCCGAGCTGGCTCGTGCCATTTAAACTACAGTGAACGGGTGGGTGGAGAGATTTGAGTTATAGAGATTTGAGTTAAATCTCTCCACCCACCCGTTCACTATACTGTACCCCAACGCACAGTCTTACCCCACTGTACTAATACTTGCCCTCTTCTTTCCTTCTTCTTCCCCACTCACAAGTGACACTCACTCACACTCTTCTACAACTCTCCTACCAAACACACCTACCATCTTTCTTTGCATACTCACTCATACCAAGATGCCTGCCCACGCCAAAGCCCTTATCCGCGGGCTGCTGCTGCTGCTGCTCGTGCTGTGCGTCGTGGCTGTGCCACTTGCTGATGCTCACGGCTACGTGATTGTTCCTCAGAGCCGTGCGTACAAGTGCAACCTCTCGAAGGCGAGCCGCTGCGGTCCCGTGATGTATGAGCCGCAGAGCGTGGAGGGCCCCAAGGGCTTCCCAAAAGGTGGCCCATCTGATGGTCACCTCATTGGTGGAGGTAAGTTTCCTCATATTGACGTGCAAATTCCTGGCTGGCGGGCTAACATTGGAGAAAGTGGAAAAACCACCTTCCAGTGGCACCTGACTGCCCCCCACCGCACCACCCAGTGGCGCTACTTCATCACCAAGCCGACGTGGGACTCCACTGTTCCCCTGACCCGTGATGCGCTTGACCTCACTCCCTTCTGCACTATCGAAGACCACGGCGCTGTGCCGCCATCCACTGTGACCCACGAGTGCGTTGTCCCTGAGCGTGAGGGATACCACATTGTTCTCGCTGTGTGGGACATTCATGACACTGGCAATGCCTTCTACCAGGGTGTCGACTTGATGTTCCCCATGTGCTCTGTTGCTGAAGCAGGCGCTCAATGAAGCTGATTTCCAACTAGTTTGAACTCCAGTGAAGTACCTCTCTTAATTCCCCCCCCTTCTGTGTTCAGGCGAGACTGGAGACAGTCAGTCTGCATTGGCGTCCATCAGAAGGCCACCACACTTCTTGGAACAACACAATGCCCAGCGGAACACATCCTGACTCACGCTGATGGAGCTTGTTATAGCAACCTAACCATCTTTCTTATCTTGAACACTCCACGTCAGACACAACTCCTGGAACAGAGATTTGGCTCTCTGCGCCGAGTGAGTTGATTTGTGGAGGAACACCCACGACAGTGTTATTTACCTTTCTTATTTTCAGTTTGATCGGGATGCCACCTTGGCTACCTCCTTTTTGATGTTTTTGTTTTTGAAGAGAACGCTTCATCTTTATTGAATGCACTATTTTTCACTCTCAATATGCAAAAGCGTTTTTTGACCCGTTGCGGTTTCGCATTCAGGTGCCTTTTTTTTTGACGTAAGCGTCTTGTATGAAGGTGGGCCAATGAGACTTCGTACAGATTTGTTTTTGTAGTTTCACACATCACGGGATATCCTGGCGGTTTGATGCTGGGACATTTGATGATTTTGTTTTGTGAGCAGAGATGCCGCCCTTTTATTTGCTTTATTGATTAAGCGATGACTTGAGCTTGCGCTCCAGAGTTTTGATGCAAATGAATTCGATTGCTGCAGCTGTGGCAAGGACGACACGGCACATGATTGCGCTCTTGCAATGATCTCCTTACTTCCTTCTTTTCGCCTTTGAGAGAGTAGAAGCTGCGGAAAGGTTCTCTATCGGCGTCATTTAGTGCGATTAGGGGGGACTTCGTCCATCAAGCACACGCACCTACACGTGGGCGGTGGTGAATTTGCCGGGGCCGGTGGCAGAAGTGCGTTTCACTCATTTTCTATTGCTTGAACTGACATAGATACTATACCACAGTAGATGAATTCTCCGTGGACACGGTTTATCACTTCCCTCGAGGCCAAGGGCGTGACCTTCGACCAGGTGAAGTTTGCAACAGATCGTCGATGTGTGATTGAGGCTGCTGGAGTGACGGATGCCTTGGCTATTGCCGTCATTGAAACAGAATGGCTGACGCGCGTGCACGGGGGACCATCTACAAGTAGTGCTTCTACGACATCACGCGTTGATGCATTATTGAGTTCTCCAAAGAAGACGCTGGTCCGTAGTGGTGGTGCAGGTACGCTGCGTGTTCTGGATGATTTCACACAGCTGGCTAGCCTTCCTGAGGAGGTTCAGGATACTGTCGTGGCTGTTGAGGTCATGAGCGCAGCCGTGGGCTTTAGTGGGGCGTTGCTTCCGCTAACTCAAAACGGTTTTACGGTGAGCTCCCTTATTCCAGCCTCGATGCGAGGGCTGTGTCAGTCTATGCTTCCCGTGGCGGATGCCTATCTTGCGTTGCGGAAGGTGGAGGCTGCCGAATACATGGGTCGGAGCCTTGTTGCCATGGCGCTGGGGGAAGTTGTTTCTGAAATTTGCACGAGCTACGCTCATCAGATTGCACAACTTCAGCAGTGGAGTGGAAATCGATCACTGCCCCTCATGGCTGTGGTCTCAGAAGTTCTCCGCATCGGGCATCATGTAGTCCGACTGCGCCAGGTACTCCCGATGGACCTCCTCACACGCAAGGCAGACCCATCAGGGATGGGAACTACAACCATTGGTCCTCGCGTCTTGAACCATCTCTACGAACAGGCTGAGCGTAACGCTGGAAGTCGTGAGGAGGATGAGCTTCTGCTTCTTCTACTTCGTCGCGCTATCGTCCCCTACCTGCACATGCTCCACCGCTGGATGCACGAAGGTGTGCTTGAGGACCCTTTTGGAGAGTTCTTCATTAGTGAGGTGTATGAGCCCTCACACCCTGCACCTACCGCGAGCAGCCGTCGTCGTGATGTGCGGTACTTGTTTCCAGAAGTTACCACCACCACCACCTCCAACTCTGCGAGTGAGGTTTATGGTGCACGACTGGCTCAGCAGGATGTGGCGGGGTTTGAGCGCCGCTTCTCCATCAATGAAGTGCTGGTTCCTTGCTTCATTGCGTCGGCGAACAAAGTTGCGTCGAGGGTGTTCGTTGCCGGACGTTATTGCTGTCTTCTGCGGGAGTACAACGACGCCATCCCTTCCTTTGGAGAGGCTGCCGAGTCCATGGTGACGTGGAGTGGGATGGAGGAGCTCCATCGCTCCATCCAAGCCTCCTTTGAGGTTGCCAGTGGGGCAGTGATTGAGCTCCTCTTTGGCTCCTCAGTGGATCTTCTCGGCCATCTTTCATCGTTGAAGCGCTACTTCCTGCAGGAGCGCGGTGACTGGGTGGTGGACTTCCTTGACAGCGCCGATGATCTTCTCTCCAAGTCTGCGGATAGAATCAAGGCACACTCTCTGCGGATTCTTCTTCAGGCTTCGATTGCACGCTGCTGCGCCACGGACCCCTATCACGATCAGATTGGCTGCAGCATTTCACCGTACACCTTGGAAGAGTATATCCATCAAGTAGCTCAACGTAGCCGTGCCGGCCAGACAGGAGAGGGAGAGATGGGGCCAACGAACGAGGAAGATTGGTCGCGTGGCCGCCGCGTCGGCCGACAGAGCACCGGAACCGTGGACTCACAGCAGTGCATTGAGCTACTTCAGCTCGATGCCGATTTGCAATGGCCACTCACCCTTGTCCTGGACGCTGGTGTGGTGAAGCGCTTCAACGCCATCTTCCGCCTCCTCATGTGGGTGAAGACGTGTGAGCGCCGCTTGTCGTCCCTGCGGTGTGATAACGAGGTCCTCTGCTCCTTTCCGGCCGCTTATGGCATTGCCCATCAACTCGTTCAGTTTCTGCGTCAGTTCCAATTCTACGCAGCGCATTTTGTGTTGGAGCCCTTGTGGAGTCGCTTGATGCGCAAGATGGGCCAGGCGGAGAGCGTCTTCGCCATTTCACAGGCCCTGGAGGGCTTCTTTGACCGTGCGGAGAGAGGGCTCGTCCTCAGCAGCGCCATACGTTTTCGTAGCCTCACGACCATCCTCAATCTCACCACGCGTTTCTGTGAGATTGGGCGGCATGGAAGCAGCGCGACGACGATGCCGCTGATTGAGGCGACGCTGCATGCTGTGCAGGATAGCCTGCTCGAGGCCCTCTCCGAGCTGGCCTCTCCAGTGGGCGAGGACTACCCGCAGCTGGTGCCTCTCCTCACCTGGATCGATGCGAGTGGCTTCTACGCCCGCAACAACATCTTCCGCGTCCAGCAGCAAGGTATTCCCGGCGGCAACTCCGGTGGTGGCCTGGGTACGGTACCAGTATGAGCGCCAGAGGAAGGGAAGCATGTCCTCCATGGACTGAGCTGGGTGTGCCAATGCTTCTTGAAGGATGAGGTCTTTTCCTCCATCATGCACACCACCGACAAACACACACCTTGATTGTTCTTCATGACTAATGCATAGATTGTGAGTTCTACTCCTCTACGGATGCCCATCCAACGTACATCCTTCACCTTCTTTCACCTCCTTCGCATGATGCCAGTCACTTGGCACAGACTCGGCATTCAAGAGTGCAGTGCATAGCAGGCTTCTGAACAGCGGCCTACACACATCTCTCCACACAAGGGCCACACATTCACCCACGAAGACGCACACACGTTAAGCCATGTCGCTTAAGCGGACCACCTTTAAGCAGCGTATTCGCAAGAACGACCTCAAGCAGCGGAATGCCGTTTCATCTGGCATTCGCAAGCGTATGCGCGCAGGACGTCGGGTCTCGAACAAGTTTGATCAGATTGACAACGGTTCACGGCCCATGGAGGCCATGATGATGGAGATCCAAGATGGGTGCGCGGTGCCTACGCAGGAGTCCTCACTGGACCCTCGTGCCCTGACCGATTTGCTTCTTTCGAGTGCGGCAGACGTCGAGCCTGTGGTGAAGCCAGCCAAGCCCACCGCCTCAACGACTGACAAGGAGACACCAGCCACAATGATCCTTCCCTTGGCGGCGGCGATGAATACGGTGAGTGCGCGTCTTGAAATGCTCAACGCGGCTGCTGAAGAGGATGCCGAACGTCGTCGTGCAGTTCTGGCGAGCCAGACGCAAACCACCAACAAGAATCAGTACCGCCATCACGGCCAGCCCTACCTCTTTTGGCAGCGTATTGGCGTACACCCACTCCTGTTGCTGGCGCTGCGCGATATGAAGTTCAGCCACCCAACACCCGTACAGGAGGAGGTCCTGCCCAACGTCATCTCCGTCAAGGATGGATCATCCACAGAAGCCAAATCCAAGAAGCGTAAGGCATCCAAAACCGGCACCGACGTCATTGTGTCGGCGGAGACGGGTAGCGGTAAAACGCTGGTCTTTGCCCTGCCCATACTGAATCGTGTGTTGGCAGACTGCTTTCCATCAGCTGGAGCTAAGGATGGTGCATCCACATCATCATCATCATCATCATTGACCCCTGCTACGACCAAGAAGACGAAGGGCGAGAAGCGTAGTCGCGCGTCAGAGGAGGATGCCAACCAAGAAAACAAAGACCTTCCAGCGCAGGACGAGGACTACATGCGTCGCCTCATGCACTCCCTCATCATCTCCCCTACCCGCGAACTGGCACTGCAGATCAACGATGCCATGACCCAGCTCACGAAGCATGCACCCCAGATCCGCATTGGCTGCGTCGTTGGTGGCATGGCCCAGGAGAAGCAGCAACGTATTCTGAACCGACATCCTCATATTCTTATCTGCACCCCGGGCCGTTTGTGGGAGCTCGTGCAAAAGAACGAGGGCTGCTACCTCGGCCATAGCATGAGCCGCCGTCTGCGCTACATTGTTCTCGATGAAGCTGATAAGATGCTTCAGTCGGGCCGCTTTGAGGAGCTGAAGAACCTGCTCGAGCGCATTCACTGCGAGACGCTACCCGCTGGCTTCGCACAGGATCGTGAGGAAGGCGCGGAGATTGAGGAGGTGAAGGTGCAGGAAGGGCGTTGGGATGCGGTGAAGCAGTGCTTCGTGCCCTTCTCCAAGGAGGAGGGGGCACCTAAAAAGAAGGAGCCAACACCAGTCAAGAAGTCGTCCTCCAAGAAGGCCAGCCGTGAAACGGAGGTGAAGAAGTCAAAGGGCAAGAAGCGCCGACAGGAGGAAGAGGAGGAGGAAGAAGAAGAGGAGGGGGACGAAGAAGACGAGTTGAAGGCGACGAGTGCCGGCCCGCGCAGCAAGAAGGACCAACCGCGAACTATTCCAATGCCACCTGAGCCAGCAGCCGATCATCGTGTGGTGACCTTCGTTACCTCTGCCACCCTCTCACTGCAAACCAACTACGAACGTCGCGACTACAAGTCCAACAAGAGCATCATCCGCACCTCCAACGCCGACGTCATGAACAAGGTGCTCCAGCAGCTGGAGATCAAGCCAACCAATGCGCAGATCTTCACGCTTTCACCCACGGCGGATGTGGCGGCCAAGATCAACGAAACATACCTCCGCTGCCCAGACGACAGCAAGGACCTGTATCTCTACTACTTCCTCAAGACCTACAGCCAAGACCGTGCCGTCATCTTCGTTAACGCTATTTCCATGCTTCGCCGTTTGGTGAAGCTGCTGGAGATTCTTGGTCTTCCGGTCGTTGGCCTTCACGCCTCGATGCAGCAGCGCCAACGTCTCAAGTACATTGAGAAGTTCAAGCGTGGTGAGCTCCGCGTGCTCGTTGCTACCGATGTGGCATCGCGCGGTTTGGATATCGAGGGTTTGAAGTATGTGGTCCATTATCAGGTGCCCCGTACGACGGATGCCTATATTCATCGCTGTGGGCGTACCGCTCGTTGTGGTGGCACTGGCCTTTCTCTCCTTCTCGTCAACGCGACGGAGTACGTGAGCTTCAACAAGCTGATGGAGAGTCTTGGCAGGAAGGAGCGCGAGATGGAGACCTTTGCGTTGCAGCCCAGTGTGGTACATCAGCTTCACCAGCCGTTGCGCATGGCATTGCAGATTGACAAGCTACAGAAGGAGGTTGATAAGAGCAGGGCCAAGAACACCTGGGTCTCGCGCATGAGTCGCGATGCGGAGCTTGATGTGGATGACATGTTCGACGACGAGGCCGACGGTGAAAACCGCTCGAAGCTCAAGGCCATTCGCGCCCTCAAGAAGGAGCTCGACCATCTCTCCAAGAAGTTCACGGGGTCCTTTGGTGGAAAGGGCGCATTCCGCACGGGCGCCAGCGCGTTGGGTGCGAAGGAAGCAGAGCGCAAGTTCCAGGAACGTGCGGATCGGCAGACCATCAAAGTTGCCAAGCTGACCAAGGCACGACGATGAAGCATGCGGTGATGCCAACAGTGATGTGGCAGTGGTCTTGTTCGCGGGCGATTGAACCATCATGTGTGGGTGTTGCTTATTTTGACGGATAATACCATGACGTAAGTACCTACGATAATCCAGCTAAGAAACACAGCTAATAAGCACCAATGGGGATGCAGCATCATCATTGCCTTGACCTACTTGCCAAGGCTGTATACGTGTCCATGTGCTACTACTATCTTCACCCCTCTTCACTGTTTGTTTAGCAGCCACAGTCTTGACGGAGCTGCTGATTGCAGCACACGGTATACGCACAGTACTGCATATCGCCACAAATCATAGCCCGCTTCATTATTCATGATGACCTCTTCTCTAGTGAGTAGTGGCGCAGCAACACGCATGTTGGCCACCACTGTTTCTAATTCGTGGTACCTCGCATCAAGCCGACGATCCATGGCTGCTGCTGCTGCATGCTGCTTCTACTCCACCTCATACCAACACACTTTGCGTGCTCCAGTTGCCATGACGATGGCATCTCGGTGCTACAACCAAACTGGCATTCTGCGTTTTGACGTGAAGTCGCACGCCATGGAGAAGCGACGTCGACGAGAGCTGGAAAAGGCAGGGATTGACCCTGATGTGGAGGAGGAACTCCCATGGATTGCGCCGGAGGAGCAGCAGCGCATCGATGAGGAAGAGGCCGCACGCAGGGCCTGCGAGGAGGAACGACGAAAGGAATTCCTGGCAAAACGTGCCTCGGAGGACGAGATGAAGCGGAAGCGTTTCAAGGAGTTCCGAGCGCGGCAGATTGCCATGAGCCAGAACCGTAAGGAGGAGCAGGCCTCCCGAAAGGAGGAGCTACGCGCTCAGCGAGGCGGCAGTGCTGCAGCGGAGGAGGAGGGCGAGGAGGTGGCGGGTGAAGCGCCAGCCCAGACGGAGGACGGCCGTCCGTCGTCGTGAAGGTCCATATGACGAAAACAATAATGCGAAGGTGGATTTAACAAGTACTCCAATACATATGAAATATTGATTGAAAGAATCATATTCTTTTCATTTCTTCTTCTTTCTTTCACTTCCACAGCTCACTTCACCTGTTCCATCATGGTCGCTGTCCGCGCGAAGGTTGGCTCCCGCAGCTACATCCGCCAAAAGCAGCTCGCCAAGGGCAAGAAGGTCTTCAAGATCGACTGCTCCGTGCCCGTTGCGGATGAGATCTTCACCCCTGAGGTTCTCACGAGCTTCCAGCAGTACTTCGAGAGCAACACGAAGCTCAACGGCCGCAAGGGTCAGCTCGCCGACAAGGTGCGTGTGGCCATGAAGGACAACACCCTCACCGTCGCCACCACCATGGCCTACCGCAAGAAGTACTTCAAGTACCTCACCAAGAAGTTCCTCAAGAAGAAGGACCTCCGTGACTGGATCCGTATCCTCTCCAACGGCAAGGACACCTACCAGCTCAAGTACTTCAACATCCAGGACCAGGAGGAGGCGTAATGATCATCATCACCACCTGCGGTTGACGGAACAGGAGAAGCGTCGAAAGACGCCCTGAGTCATACTTTTTATGATTTACTAATCGTGTACAGCCTTCTTCTCACGGATGATGAGCGTTGCTGCCGTCACCCCAACACACACACGCACACATACACTGCCCACAATACCTCTGCAACATTGCTGCTCTCTCCTCCCTTCTTACCCTCTTCTTTGGTGTTCTGATTTTGTACTTGTACTTACGTAGGCAGGAGTCGAGCCATTTCCTCGCGTCAACGACCTTCACCTCCTCTTGAGAGTGAGAATATTAGTTGGTGTAGATGCTCTCCGTCTTTGAAGATAATCAATGCCAGTGTCGCTCGAGCAAACATGAGATGCATCCCGAGCTGAACACATCAAAGGAGAAGGTGCTTCTCATCAACACACGCAGCGACCTGTCAGACTTGATTGACCAGGACCGTCCAAGCAACTCTCACGACCACCCACGGGAGTTCTTCATGGAAATGCTTCACAACATGGATGACCTGCGGAAGGAGGGCGTTCCTGCCTTTGACGTGGTTCAGCTGGACATCCTGAAACTGTCTGCCGATCAAACACCCAAGGACTGGGCCAGACTTGCACGCCTCATTCAGCAACACTACCACAAATACAGCGGGTTCGTGGTGCAAAACGGCACTGACAACATGACGGCCACGGCCACGGCATTGAGCTTCATGCTAGAGAACCTCGGTAAGCCAGTCGTCTTTACGGGCTCTCTCATTCCTGGCGACCGCATCTTTACGGACGTGAAGCGCAATCTCATTCTTGCCCTCTCCTTCGCCAGTTGCGGGCAGCTCTGCGAGGTGTGCATTCTCTTTGATGAGCAGCTGTACCGTGCCAACCGAGCCGTGAAGGTGAGCCGCTCCAACCTGCGGCCCTTTGACACGCCACACTACCCTCCTCTGGCACAGATGCACGGGGGTGAGATGGTGCTCTACCGCGCCAACATTCGACCCCACCCACGAGGCCATTTGCGTGTCATGCCAAACATGGGAACGAAGGTGCTCATTCTCCAGCTCGGGCCTGGCCTTTTGAAGGCAACCATCATGCGAGCGGTTGAAACAACCTCAGCACGTGCCATTGTTTTGCGCTGCTACGGCTCCGGCAACGGACCCACGCGCGATTTTGTCATGCGAGATTTTCTCCGACGTGCGCAGGAGCGCAACATCATTGTGGTTATTTGCACACAAAACGTCTACGGGTCAGTGAATCTCAGCGAGTACGAGGCTGGCCGGCAGCTGCAGGAGGCTGGGGCGGTTGGCGCACTTGACATGACGCTGGAGGCGGCCTACATCAAGCTCAAGTACCTCTTTGGACTGGGCATCACCACCGCAGAGGTTCGACGGTACTTCCTCAAGAACCTTCAGGGAGAGCTATCGAAACCCTTGGCCAAACTGTAGTGTAGGCTAGCGAGTGTGTGTATGTGTGTGTCTTTTTTCCCTCATCATCATCATTGCTGAATTCTCTTGTAGGAGTGAGAGGAATGCTGCACAGCGTCTGTCGATGTTGCTCCATCAAACGGTTCTTCTTCATCCACATGTTGGTGGAGTTATGACCTGCGCCAAGCTCTCTACTTACTTTGGACTTGGCACCGCTCTGCACTCTCTCTGCTCAGCGTGAATCCTTGAGTGAGTGCCAACAGTGAGGCCTTCCATGTTGGAATGGACGATTAGTCATTCAGCAACAAATACGTATGCTTTTTTTTTCCTGTTGTATGACCGTGTCGTACCACGTCCCATGTTGATGATGATGCGCAGATGATTGTTTGATGGGTTTTTTCTACAAAAAAAACGCTTTTCGTGAACCTCTTCGGTGGGGGATGGCATCACAAATGACGAGAAGACGACGTCCTGCACTGACAGTCAGGAGCTGCTGCGTTTTCGTGGCAACCCAGGTTACGTGGAGGATGACTTGGGCGGTGCGTATGAGCGTGTTTGTGTGTGTGTGTGTATGACGGATGTGCGTTCTACACGCACATACGTGGGCAACACCCCATCAACTACCGATATTTTTTTGTATGTCTGTCTGTCTGCCTGCTTGCGGCTGCTCATCGTGGGAGGCATCAACGCCACTGTTTCCTGACACAACTCATCATTCACCCTTTTTTTGCTATTGAAAACTTCCATGTGTTTGCTGAAGTAGGTACGTAGCCCATATACCTCCGTACATTCATGGGCGGAAAGCCAAGTAAGGCGGCGCCCGGAACCAGCGCCGCTGCAAACACGAGCGCCGCCACTGGCGACGTGAATGACGCCAACCTCCAGTACGATCAATACCGCCACTTCCGGGATCAGCTCCTGGACTTCTCTCTAGGTGAGAGCGCCTTCGACTACGCTGAGAAGCTATTCGCGAAGCAGCCAGATAGTCCAGAGGTGATGGCACTCCTCGCAGAAACCACGGTGCTCTACGACCAAACCAAGAACAAGATGTCCCGAGAACACTGGTGTGATCGACTAGACCTCCTTCAACGTGGTGTTGATGTCAGCCGCAAGTGCATCAAGGAGAACCCACAGTATGGTCCATGCTACCGAACCTATGTCCTCTGCGCCACGCGTGAGAGCGAGGCGCTCTACTACCTCAAGAGCCTCACCGGCGTGGGCCTTCTTCAAAACTACCAAGCCATCATGAAACGTGGCGAGGAGGGCATGAAGCTGCTGCCGACTGACGCAGACATCCCCAACACCTTGGCCGCCCTGTGTGGTCGGTGTGTGACGCGCTGGTACGACCCTACTCGGCTCTACGCCTACGCCTGTGGGGTACCCAGCAACAAGCAGTTGATGGAGGATAGCGTGCGTCTCAGTGAGCTGGCGGTGCAGCGGGACCCCACGAATCTAGAGTACGCCTGCAGATTGGCGCAGGCTTACTTTCAGAAGGGCGACATGCCCAACGCCCGTCGTTGGTATGTGAAGGTGCGCGATGAGATGCCGCCACGAGACATCCACGACGATCGCTGGCAGGGTTTGGCTCACACACAACTCTCCACGGCCTTCTCTAAGACGAAGTGGAACGTGCCCTTCGCGTAGTCAAGGAAAAGGAGTGGGAGAGGAAGGGTTGGGGTTGATCCCTTCGTAGGAAACTAACAACACACACACACACACACACACACCGTCATCCTTCATCAGGAGTGTAGGGTGGCCAAGAGGTCTGCAATTTGAGCAGATGATATCTGGGGTAGCCTGGCGCAGACGTCAGTGATGTACGCACGCACCTATCGATGCTTCGACAGCCGCCAGCCGTCGTCGTGCAGCAGCTCCTCCAGCGGAAGCGGTTTCATTAACGAACACACAACAAAACCCCATCTCCACACACAACATACTTCTCCACACGACGAAGTGGTGCTTCCTTCATCCTCTACGTTTGCTTCTTGTGCGTCACTCCTCATGGGGATGATGATGACCTTCATTCTTCGTGCCAACACTCATCATGCTCCAATGGACCAGCACACGTATCTTCAACCTTCCCTTTTTTTTTCACGTTGATGAGTAGCTCGTTCGATAGAAGCATAGCGACGAGATGCTGCGCCGCGGACTTGTTCCAGCCCTCCGGGCCTCCTGCCTCTCCACCGTCAACCGTCAGAGCCGCACTCTTCATGCCCTCCGCCACCGCTCCACCTCAGCTGCGGGCGAGGCAGCGGCCGCCACGACCAACATCCAATCACCACATCAAGTCGGTGAGGTGCCCATCATCCCCAACCTTAGCTTCCTCTCACGACCTGAAAACCTTCTGGAGACGGTTGGCTCAACGATTGAGGTGTGCGAGGCTCTTCTCAAGGAGATCCCCAAGGTGCAAAGCCCGCAGGAGAAGCACGACCTCATTGACTCCACCAGCAACGTCCTCTGCCTGCTCCTCGATCCGTGTGAGTTTGTGCGGCAGATTCACCCCTCCGAGGACTACAAGCGCGCCGCTGCCATGGCCTTTCAAAAGGGTTATGAGTACATGTCGGAGGTGAACTCACGACGGGACCTCTACGACGTCATCACGGAGCTCGACAGCCCCACAGGGCGTGCAGGGCTTGACGAGGAGTCCATCAAGAATGTGGTGCAGCTGAAGCGGGATATGGAAAGCAACGGTATTCACCTCCCCGACGACATGCGCGCCAAGGTTACTGAGCTCAACATTGAGAAGGAGGAGCTCGCGATGCGCTTCTTAACGGAACAGGGCTCGGCCAATCCATTCCAGACGCTGCGCTACCTGCTTGCCTGCCGCTATGAACTGGCACAGCTCTTGCAGTTCGAGAGCTACGCCGAACAGCAGCTTCGGGGTACGATGCTGGGCAATCAGCAGAACGTCTGGCACTTCCTCTGTGGCATTGCCCACAAGTACCGTGGTGCCGCGGAGAAGGAGATGGACCTCATTCGTCAAAACATTGGTGAGGTACGCAACCGCGCCAACATCACCGACGACTTTCGTGCCCGCGTTTCCGTCTCGCTGCGACGTGCTGCTGAGCCTGAACACGCGGAGGAGTACTTCTCCGTCGCCAACTGCATCCGCGGCATTCAATGCCTCTGCTCTGAGGTGTTTGGCGTACGTTTGGAGCAGGTACCCTTCATGCCAGAGGAGGTCCTCAACGCGGATGCCAAGAAGTTTCACGTCTACGACGCCGACAAGAAGTTTCTCGGTGTGATTGTGCTGGACATGTACATGAACAACATGAAGTACTGCCAGGCCGGTCACCTCACCCTGCAACTTGGCTGCCAGCCCCATCAAGGTGTGCTCTCCCGTGTGGGCCTTCACCTTCCCACTCGTCAGTACCCCGTGGTGGTGCTCACGTGCAACGTTGGCGCCACCAAGGCGGCGGAGCGTAGGCCTGACGGAACCTTTGATGACGAGATGACGTTGATGCAGCCCAACGAGGTGACGACGGTCTTCCATGAGTTTGGGCATGCGATGCACACCATCTTTGGCCAAACCCGCGTGCAGAACCTCGCGGGAACACGCTCGAGCATCGACTTTGTCGAGACCTTTTCGCAGCTCTTCGAGCAGTTCCTCACCTCCCACGAGTTCCTCAAGCTGTGGGCCCACCGCATCAACACCCGTGAGCCCATTAGCTTCGACATGGTGCAGAAGCGCAACGATGCCGCCAACCTCTTCAAGCATCTCGACATGCTCGACCAGGTGGTGCTCTCTGCCGTGGACCAGACCCTCCACGGCCCGCAGCCTCTAACCGTCTTCTTCCCACACGGTGATCAGGGCCACCTTGGCAAACGGACACTCGGCGATCTCGGTGACTTTGGCCGTGGCGCCTTCAATCTCGCCAAGGCGTTGATTCAAGTGGCCAAGCCGCTCTCCGTGGCGGAGCCGACCGAGACGGGCGTCCTCGGCACGTTGAGCTTCGAACACCTCTCCGGCTACCCGGCCGGCTACTACGGCTACCTGTATAGCCTCACCGTGGCACGTCGGATTTGGACGAAGAAGTTCGAGCGCGACCCACTGAACCTCACCGCGGGACGTGAGCTGGTGGATAAGGTGATGTGCCACGGCGCGGCCTGCGACCCTCGTGAGACCATCGCCCGCTACCTCGGCGACGACTTGAACGACATTGACATTTGGGCATAAACCCACAGACACACACACATACACACAGAGGAACAGATGAGTGTGTCTGTATGTGTGTGCTGCTCTCTGCACCTCCACAGCAGAAGCTTGTGGGGTACGGTGTTTTGGTCTTCACCCTCTAAACAAAAAGTGTGGCGTATCGCCATGGACAACAATGCTCCACGACATAAGCCGTGCTACATGATAGTTGGAGCTCCTCACCCCACCCACCACAACACGTAGCTGACGTGATGATTTTCTGCATCTTGTTCTCTCTTCTTCCTTCGTTGTATTGCCCTCTTTGACGACAGTGCTCTTCATACCTCACACACTCAACTATGTTCCGCAGCTCCATCAAGTACCTCGCTGCTGCCGCTGCCCCCGCGGCCAGTGCTAGTGATGCAAAGATGGCCACCCTCCACAAGCTCCTCATTGGTGAGGTGCAGTTCCGCAACAACGCGCCCGTGAAGGCCTGCAACGTGGAGCACAACTTTGGCGCCAGCTGGAAGACCGACATTGAGGCCTACGCCAAGAAGCTGAGCGGCGAGCAGAAGACCATTTTAGAGCGCCAGATCGCTCGCGTGGCCCTCACGCGCTTCACCACCCGCGAGCTTGCTGAGTTCGGCGGAGAGGGCCCACAGTACGTGGATGCCGTCGCCAAGGATGCCAATGTAGCTCAGGGCAAGGCCTACTACCAGCAGCACGGTGCGGAGGCCTTTGAGAAGTACGTGCGTGAGGAGTCCAAGAACGCCAACTGGGCCGAGGCCGACGTGAAGAAGTTCATCGACGCCGTCAAGGCTGCCAAGTAAGAACACAGGCGCGTGGATGATTCTCCCACCGCACAGAACACGACCATCACCGGCAACGATTGTTGGTCCGTCTGTTTCATGGATGGATTTAACACACTCCTGCAGGGATGCGATGTGGTGTGAGTGAGTGAGGGTGGCCGTCTGTGGCTTGTGTTGGTGCATAGTTTCTGTGATAAGCTAAGTACTCCGTGCTGAGTGGGTTGGCTCCGTTAGGAGCGTAGGATAGCAAAGCTGTGAAGGCTCAACTCTCTTGTTCTGGTGATGGTGATTGGCTTGTCCTTGTCAAGCCACGCAACAGCATCAAGGTGTGCTTGACGTGAAGTGTGCTTGTTGTTCCATGTGTGCGTGTTTCCTCTCATCTCATTGTGCTTCTGGCATAGACGGTCTACTTTCGTGCACTGCGCGCGTTTGACTGGGCAGTCATTGACACAACAACACAGGTACACACAACAAGGAACTCTTTTCATCTCATACATTCGTGAAGCATTGAAGCTTCACGTACACACTCATAGATCACAGGAGGAGAGAAGACATCATGGCCAAGGACACCACACTTTATGATCGATTGAAGGTTGCCGTTGATGCCGATTCGGCTGAGATTGCCCGCGCCTACCGTCGTCTTGCCCTTGGCTGCCACCCTGACCGCCATCCCGAACGAGCGGATGAGTTCAAGCAGCTCACCGCCGCCTATGAGGTGCTGAGTGATGCTTCCACGCGCTCCATCTACGACGCTACCGGCTCAGTGCCTGGTGCAGGTGAGGCTGAGGTGAGCCCACAGGAGCGTTCCGCGGTGTTGGAGCGTCAGGTGCGTGAGTTCTTCAGCACCTACGCCGACTCTGACGAGGAACGTGTCGATGTTGCGGCGGCCTACCACAAACACGATGGCAATTTTAGCCATATGATCAAGAAGGCGCTCCTCTTCGACAATGGCGTGGATGGAGAGGTGGGACGCCTTCTCGCGCGTACACGGGAGCTCATGGCACAGAAGAAGCTCACAGCAACGGAGGCGTGGGCACGCACCACAACATCTGCCGCGATTGAGAAGTTAGAGAAGACGATGCGCCGTGAACGACGTGAGGCGGAGGAGGCGCTGAAGGAGATGGGCCTCGAGCATGCTGGCGAGGGTGGTGGGATGGGAGACCTCCAGGCCCTCATTCAGCAGCGGCAGAAGGCATCTTTTCAGTCTATGATGAGCTCACTCGAGGAGAAGTACGTTGCGCGACCGACCAGTGGCAGCAAGCGGTCAGGTGAGGGCCGCTCATCCAACACGGCAAAGTCGAAGAAGATGCGCACATGAGGCTGGACGATGCCATAAACACATGCCGAATATGCACCACCCCTCTCTCTCTCCAACAACACTTCATAATACTCTTCTATCGTTAATCCATCATTTGCTTGCATGAACCCCCCACTGACTCCATGCCCGTGTCTTCCTTCTTCTGTGTGATTGGTGGAGAGGATTGTTGGGCTGCCACACACCACTTTCACAGGAAATAGTATGTCGAGGGTTGGTCGTCTTGGTACGACGTTGGGTGCATCACACCGTTGCATTGGTGCGACTCGTCGTTCCCTCCCACTAGCGCTCCTTCATGGAGGTGTTGTGCGCGATGAATGGGCCAACAACGCTCCTCTCCGTCTCAGCAGACGCTGCCAAACGATGAAGCGCAATCTCAATCCACCGTTGCATTGCGTTTCACGGAAACTGGGCGACGAAGAGTGCATCTTTGCTAATATCAAGGACCAGGACGTTGATGCCAACAACAACAACAGTGCTACCACAACCGAGAAGGATGAAGACGTATTGACGAATGCTGCGGAGGATGCCAGCGAAGCGGAGGCAATTGTGGTGGACATCACCGCAATGGAGGCTGCCCTCCTTGAAAAGCGTTTGCCAAGTACGTTGGTACGTGGAAGCGTGGAGTGCTTGAATCCAGCAGAACGACGCAGCCTCACCAAGCTCATTTACGACGCCTTCTACAAGAGTTTGGCCACCTCCACCGATCGTGATGAGGCGGCGGGGCTGATGTACCAGGCTGGCTTGGAGCTCCAGTGGCTCGAAGAGTGGGCGGCACAATCCACGTCGGACAACACGCGTGCATCACTGGAGGAGCGACGTCGCAAAGTGAAGATGGCTGCACTGGAACGCGTGGATCTGCACAAGCCACTGAGCTACATCATTGGCTCGCAGCCCTTCTTTGGCTGTACGATTGGCTGTGAGGCACCGCTGCTCTGCCCTCGTCCCGAGACGGAGATGTGGGCACACTGGCTCACAAAACACCACCTCGCCAAGGCCAATAAGGCTGGTGCCCGCGTTGATGTGCTCGACATGTGTTGCGGAACGGGATGCATTGGTGTGTCCTTGGCCAAGAACGTGCCAAGCGCGCATGTGTTTGCGGTTGACCTCCTCGAGTCAGCCGTCTTGTGCTCATTGAGAAATGCGGAGATGAACGGCATCTCCTCAAGCCGCTACACCGCGGTTCATAGCGACATGTTTGACTGCTTCTGTGAAGGTGCGCCTGCTTCTCCCCCTTCACCCACAACAACAACAACAACAACAACATCCACGTCGGACGAGGTGACGGAGGCACCCTTCGTTGTCACGCCCTTGAGGCAGGGCGAGGCTGCCCGTTTTGATGTCGTCGTCTCAAACCCGCCCTACGTACTTCCCGAGCAGTACGAGAATCTTCCGCGAGGCATCACCTTGTGGGAGTCCAAGATGGCCCTTGTTGGTGATGCACGACGAGAACACCAGCAGTACCGCTACTTCCAGGAGTTGACGGAACGGGGTGCGGAGCTGCTGAAGCGCGATGCAGATCGCCATCCCAGCCTGTGGGGCTGCCCAAGCTTGGTGGTGGAGGTGGGGCTGCAGGCCCGCCTTGTGGCCTCGCTCATGGAGCGCAGTGGACGCTGGCGGGAGGTGTGCGTACATCTCGACTACGCACAACAGGAGCGATGGATCTCTGCCATCCTTGCATGAGCATTGCCATGATCATCATCTTCATCACAACACCATCACACACACACAAAGAAGCACACTTGTGTTGCTCTCTCTTGCCTTCCATGGCAGGCAATGATGATTGGTGCGGTATGCACGTGTACCTCCCTTCTTCATCTCTCCTCTTCTTCTCTGTGTTTCTCTTTCCATCATGGAGATTCAACACACACTCAAGCAACAAAGAATGGTGCTCGTGGAGTGCAAGCGCCTGCCCAAGGAGGAGTACAGCAAAGACTATGACGTGTTCATCATGTCCTTCCCTGGTACCACCAACCTTGGTGAGGCCACCGATGCGGTGCAGCTTCTTCAGAACACACGTGTTCGACTAGGATGGATGTTGGGGGCGGCCAAGCAGCTCGCCAAGGACTCCTTGTCGGAGGAGCAGCAGCATCACCTCCTCGGCCCTGCCGGAGATTGCGAGCGCTTCCTCTCACCCGAGCGGGCTGAACGCCGTCAAGTTACTACGCAGGAAGAGGCCGACGCCATTGTAGAATCCTTCAAGGGCGGGGCGATGATTGTGTTTCCTGCGGAGTGCAGCGGTGCCGATGCGACGCAACGTCTCGCCGCGCTGCTCGAGAATGACGCCGCGAGTGATGCGGAGAAGTCCAAGGCACACCGCATTCTGAGCCTCATTGATGATGGTGCCACGACGGAGGCCATCCTCGAAGGACCGGCGGTGATGTGGTGGAGCGCCAAGCCCCTCGCACGGGATGCAGACTTTGTGAAGTACCTCGGTAAGAATGAAAAGACGAAGATCACCGTGAAGCTGACCAAGTTGGGGGCCAATGCCCCGCCGCGGGAGCCTGCCGTCGATGCCAAGACGCAGGCGGAGCTCATGACGCACTTCTATCGCAAGCAGGAGGAGATGAAGAAGGTGGTGGAGGACGACGACATCTCCTTTGGCAACAGCGAGTGGGCCAATCCGCATGGTCTAAAGAAGCAGCTCCTCGGCATTGACCAGATCAACTACCGCCCCATGTAGAGATGGCAGACGTTGTGCTTGTGCTGCCTGCTCGCCCTGCATGGATAGTGAATGCTGATGATGATGATGATGACGACCTTCACACACATCTCATGCGCGTACGCGTTGTTTCTGCTCAGCCCTTGATGGAAGGACGCTTCCCCCCTATTTTCTCCAAAACACACAAGGATTGTGATACATGTACATGTACTTGCTTGCGTGTTGCTCTTCACACTGACACACACTTCTTCTCTCTCCACATTTTTTCCATGTTTTTTCATTCATTGTAGTCACGACCTACGCAGCATAATCATGGGCGTTGATCTCACTGGTGTGTCCAAGCTGAAGCGCTGTGTGCGCCACCACACGTACTCCACGAACCCCTACATCAAGCTTCTCATCAAGCTGTACAAGTTCCTGGCCAAGCGCACCAACTCTGGCTTCAACAAGCTCGTCTACCAGCGCCTTCTCAAGAGCCGCAGCAACCGCGCCCCCATCTCCCTCAGCCGCATCGCTGTGGTGACGAAGCGCAAGACCAGCTTCCTGGAGAAGAGCAAGAAGGCCCCCATCGCCGTCATTGTCGGTGATGTGCTCGACGACGTCCGCATGGCCCGCATCCCCGCCCTCCGCGTCTGCGCTCTGCGCTTCTCCAAGGGTGCCCGCCAGAGCATCGCCGCCGCCGGTGGCGAGTGCCTCACCTTCGACCAGCTTGCCATGATCGCCCCCACCGGCAAGAACACGCTGCTCCTCCGCGGCCGCAAGTCTGGACGCGAGTCTGTGAAGCACTTCGGCGCTGCGGGCGTGCCCGGCAGCCACGCCGCTCCTCACGGCACCAACCGTGGCAAGGAGACCAAGCGCGGTCGCCGCCCGGGTTGCGCGTACAAGCGCAAGGCCTTCCGCCACGTCTAAGTGCTGGTTGTGCGCGGGTGATGGATGGGGCGAAGAGGCTCTTCCTCTTCGTCCTCTGTTGTCTGTCGTCGTGAATTCTTTTTCATTTATCATCTCAACCAAACACATACATGGAGAACGTAGTACCGTCGTGCTGATGACGGAGGTTGTGCGCACACGACACACATCAATGACTTGTTGTTGGTATTCAGTGCATGAATTCATCTCTCTCTCTCTCTTCTTTTCTTCGTGTTGTTTGTGGTAGCATAGTCGTGTTTTGGGGTACTGCAACCACATCATCCTCCACGACATTCAACATCTACCGTATTCCGTGAAAGACACACACACACTTACACAAACACAGAAAAAAACCCCACAACCATCATGGCGCCAAAAGCTAGGATTGTGGAGGTGGATGATGTGAAGGCCGTCGTCTCGCACATCAATCGAATCCTTAGTGCATGCGGGGCGGCGAAGCCTTTTGCCTCCACGCAGATTTATGCCCAGCCGGAGCTCGTCCACCTCATCTCTGCCAATGATCTGCGCTACCTTCACCGCCATCAGAACCTCCTCGTCAACCATGCAGGAGTTGTGTGCGACTTTAGCACGTTGGCGGTGATTTTGTGGGGGATGCTGCGGGCAGGTGCAACCGCCATCACCCAAGTAGCCTCTGCTCTTCCTCCTCCTCCACCTTCACCAGGTACCACGGAGAACACCAACAACAACAACAACAGCAGCCAACAACCAATGCCATCCTTCTCCAACATGTTTGGCCAGCTGCATCGGTTGGCCTTGGTGATGGATCTTCTCTGTGCGCTGGAGCAGTCGGAGAAGACGCGGCGGTCCACCGATGGAGCTACGATGATCCCAGAAGATTGCCAAACCTGGACGAACATCGTGAATGATCTCGCCGACCTCCTCGAGCGACTCCTTGCCATACTGACGCAGGCCACACCAACGGAGATGGTGAGCTTCAGCCAGAAGCACGTCCTCGCCCACATTGCCGATCACGCCCTCTCACGGTCATTGACGTACACGCGTTTGATGGTGGAGCATGGCGAGGTGAAGGAGGTGCAGCCCCTGCTGACTCTCTTGAATACCGATGTTGTGTGGAGGGCGAGTGGGGTGAGCCTCACTGCCACACGATGCTACTGCAGCTGCCTCGTCCAGCTCATTCGGACACTGAACCTCCACAGCCGTGAGTTTGGTGGTCGTGCTGCTGTGGATGAGATCATCACAACTCTTCTCTTTCAACGTTTGGCACAGCGACCGCCCTACGCAGCACGTGCCTTTGAGCTGATGTACTTTGCCAAGCATCAATCCCTCGCACGAGAGGAGCGCGTGCGATCAAATCGCAGCAGTGGCAGCGACAGCAGCAACGGTGGCGGTCGTGGGCTGGGCATGCTGATGCAGGCACGCTTGGTGCAGCTCGCGGTGGAGGAGTGCCTCTCCATGGACGACCTTGGCGGTACGGAGCTCGTCATGGTGCGTGCAACGCGTGAAGCCGTTGTGCGCCATCTGCGGCAGCTGGAATCTTCATCCTCTGGCCAACCTCCGTTGAGCTTCTATCAGCTTCTTCTTCTCGCAGTGGTGGAGGGGATGCCGAGGGTGGACCTCACCCTAGACGCCCCACTTGTGGAGCGTGCGAAGCTGACGCATCTCACGTCCGATGCCTCACTGCTTCATCCAGACCTTCTGCGGCTCATGATGATGCGTTGCTACACCGTACGTAGCCATGCCGGTGAGCTACTCTCTGCTGAATCTGCCATGGCGGTGTTTCGCGCTCTCCACGCCTGCATCCTTCAACGCGATCAGTGGCCGGCAATTGCAGAGCGCGGTGGTGCCACCCTCACGCACCTGGCTGCCGACCCACTCTTGGAGTTCCCATCGATTGCGGCCATCCTCTGCGACGCGATGATGCACAGCGAGGCCAACAACACCTCGTCGCAAACGTCGGCGGAGGATGTGGCGCGCTCCATCAACGTTGCAGCAGGTGATGGTTTGGGCTCACTTGCTGCCGTGGCCGCCACACACAACACCGCCATGGTTGGCTTTTTGGTGGAAGTGGAGGCATCGACGAAGGAGCTCTTCGGCGTGCTCGACCGCTACGCCGAGGTCAAAAAGACCTCCAAGCGCCCACAGACATCATCATCATCATCATCATCATCATCTTCACTCAGCCCTGCACTTACCGCCACCATCAATACAAGCACAGCCCTGCTTCTCAATGTTGTGGAGGTGGCCATGCTGAATGAAGAGGCCCATCTGGAGTACCTCACGGCACCCTTGTTGCACGTCCTCACGCATCTCTTCGCCTGCGCCATGTTTGCCCCACCCGACTCCAGCAATGCACGCGCGGTGCGATCCTTCCGCTCCGTGGAGCACCGCCTTCTCCGACGATTGGTGGATGGCCCACGTCGGCTCACCACACACGCCATCAACGATTTTTTTCTGCGCTCAGTCGTGGCACTCAGCCGTCGCACCGACGTTCGCGCGTCCAACAAGATTATTCTGGCACGTTTGGAGGCCTATCTCCGCTGCATGACGAGCTCCAGCGCGGCCTACGCCGTGAAGGAGGAGCTGATGCTAGAGCACTGGGTGGATGTCTGTGTGCCGGCCATCACCGCCAACCATGCGGAGGTCGCTCTCGGGGTGGCAGGACTTGAATTTTTCATTGCACCATTTCTTGCGCGATGCACCGCGGCCCCGCTCTTCGTGCCCACCTACGTGGCCATCTTCGTGCCTACACACAACGCCAAGTACGGTGAGCCCAGTCTGCCGCTGCTGCGCCACTTTGCACGCACCGCACGTGGCGCCTGCCAAGGCATTGAGGGCTGCGACGAAACAAGCCTGCGGAAGCAGCTTGACGACCCAAACTCTGCCCTTCGTCGCTTTACACAGGATGCACGAGATGTGCGCAGTCTGGCCACCATCACCCCAACGAGTGCCGTTCTTCTCGTTGTATCGGCCATCTTTGATCGCCTGTGCGTCTTGTGGAACCACACCACTGCACGATCCCAACACACGCTGCAGTGCTTTACCGCCTACTTCTCAGCCCTGGCCAACTTGCTGCAGTGCAACAACACACATGTTCTGCACCGCGTGAGTGCGTCTGTGGAGGCACTGATTGTGGAGCACCTCCGTGGCAGCAAACTGCAAGGAAGCCTTCTCTCGTACGTTGGCCAGGTCGTGGATAATACGAGCGGCACATCAAAAAAGAGCATCGCGGAGTGGTACCTCGACCTCTCTAGCAAGGTTCGACGTGAGGCTGGTGGGGCCAAGCTCTAAGCGGCGTTGGCGAGAGGCACGTTCGTTTGCTTTTGGATGGTACTTGTGGGAAGTTGCGCGCGTGTACCTGGAGAAGTAGGCCAACATCATCATTTCTCCTTCACACCCTCACCTCTATCTCGTCTGATGAACCTATCGTAAGTTCGTTGAGTGCACCAAACAAATGTGGTTGTGGAGTGCGGCCATATTGTCTGTTTGTGTGTGTGTGTGCGTACATCATCATCATCATCTTTTCTGTTGTGCTAAAAACACACTGCATTGGTAGTGATTGGGTTCATGACTCTATCTTCTCTCCCCTTTTCTTGTTGAAGCCCCCAAAGTGTGTATGGAATGATGCGCGCATCGAGCAGCTGCCGCATGGGCTACACCCCCGACTGCGCCATCTTTCGTGGCCTTCAGCGTCTCGGCAGCGCTGTGCTGCAGCAGTGGATGCCCTACTCCGCCTCCGAGACCTTTTCACAACCGCACCAACAACAACAACAATCATCATCATCATCATCCACGGAAGCACTCCATCTACCAACGAATGTGGTACGTGATATGATGGCGGCAGAGTCCAGCCGTGGCCGCAGTCTTCGCACGCGCGCCGTGCCCGCCACACGCACCGCACGTGCTGCCGGCTTCACCTCCCTCTTTCTGCAGCTGGGCTACGACAAGGCCATGGGCAAGACTCCACGTGGGGGTTTGTTCTCACTGGCGTCACATGAACGCATCGTTGAAACTCTCTGCCGCATGCGTGGAGCCGTGCTGAAGCTGGGACAGATGCTGAGCATCCAGGATGAAAACACCGTACCTCCCGCCATCACCGCCATCTTTGCGCGCGTACGCGATCAGGCGTTCGCGATGCCAACACCGCAGCTCCACGCGACGTTGCGGGCGGAGTTTGGCGGAGATGAGGAGTGGCGTACAAAGTTGTTTGAGGAGTTTCGTGATGAGCCGATTGCAGCAGCTAGCATTGGCCAAGTACACTACGCACGGCTCCGACCACGTGAGGCCGTACAAGGCTCTGCCACACAAACTGCAGATGCAGTATCATCATCATCATCGTCGTCCTTGGAGGAGGCACCCTTGGTGGAGGTGGCTGTGAAGGTGCAGTATCCTGGTGTTGCGCAGAGCATTGACTCCGATGTTGCCAATCTGCGCATGCTCATGTCATGGAATCTTCTCCCGCCAGGCATGTTCGTGGATAGCATCTTAAAGGAGTTGCGAAGCGAACTGAGCCTCGAGTGCCAATACGCTGTGGAGGCGGAGAAGCAGATGCGCTACCGCAATCTTATTCATGGAGATGAAGAGCTGAAGAGCCTCTTCCAGGTTCCACGTGTGGTGACAGAGCTCAGTACAGACCGCATGCTCATCACCGAGTACGTCCGGGGAGTTCCTATTGATCAACTGGCCAAGCGCCAAGACATTCCGCAGGCGTTTCGTGATCGTGTGGCACACATGATGATGCTACTAACCCTTCGTGAGCTGTTTTGTTGGCACTTTATGCAAACCGATCCCAACTACGCCAACTTTTTGTACGACGCGGAGCATCAACGCATCCATCTCCTTGACTTTGGTGCAGCACGTGAGTACACCGATGCGTTCGTCAGCGACTACCTAGATGTGGTGGCTGCCTCTGCACGGCAGGATCGTGCCACGGTGATTGAGAAGAGCATCCGTCTTGGTTTCCTCACGGGCCAGGAGGTGAAGGAGATGATCGACGCCCACGTGGAAAGCGTCTTCCTCCTTGGCAAGCCCTTTCGTGATCGCAGTCAGCCCTACGACTTCACCTCGGAGAACCTCCCACGGCAGATTCAGAGCCACGTACCAACCATGGTGCGTTTGCGTCTCAAAGCACCACCCACACCGACCTACTCTCTGCACCGCCGTTTAAGCGGAACCATCTTGCTCGCCACACGTCTTGGTGCCTCCATCAACTCGGCGGAGATGTTCTGGAACATCTACGACGACGTTAAGCGCTCTTCATAGTTGCAGTGGTACGCGAATGCAGGAATCTTGTTCCTTTCCAACAACATCATTATCCACGAAGGAGATGAAACACTGCAACTCTCGATGGACCATTGGCTGCCTATGAGCAGATCTCCACACATATCGTTCATATCTACATCAGCAACAACAACTGCTAATCGCCAAGAATACTGTGTTGTGTTGTGCCTGCTTCATTTCACTCTCTCTTGATCTTCTCCTTCACCTGACAGACCCACTCTTATACTTCTGCGTGTGTTTGCAACAACTTACCACACATGGATCAACACACCCAGACACCCAAGCACCTCACGCAGATGCCATCCAACCTGGCCACAACCCCTGCAACCGCTCAACCATCAGAGACAGGTTCTACAGCCGAAGCAGCCGTTGCTCGAGGTGCGGTGAGCAACACTGCAACACAGACTGGTTGCAAGGACTGGTCTGCCAAGGACGTTTTCCAGGCACGCAAACTTGTGTATGACGCTGCAGGAAGTCGCTGGGATAGCCACCATGTGCTGCTACGTCTGCCACGCCCCGGCGCATTGCTGGGGGAAGGTGGCCTACGTCGTTGCTACGAGGTGATGGAGGTTGTGGGGGATGAGGAGGTGCCCTTGGTGGCGAAGTTCTTCAAGCGACGTGAGGACATCACTTCAACTGAGCTGTATCTCGGTGAATCAATGGCCCAGTGCATGTGCGAGGAGTTTGCCATCAACTTTGTCCTTGCGTGCAAGACCGTGCATCGACCGCAACACCTCTCCTTCGTGCCGTGTGCGGTTGTGAAGATCTCAGCCTCGGAGCTGGCGAACAACATCCGTGGCCCCACAAAGCACTTCTTGAAGAAGTACCGCGTATCCAGTGGGGATGTGGTTTTCATTATGGAGCCCAAACTATCTGGAGAGTTCGTCAAGTACACGGACAACAGAGGTACGGTGTTTCGTGGACGACGAGGCCGTCACGAGCTGATCAACGTCTTGGAGGCCTTCAGCCACTTCACCTTGGTGGAGAGTGGTGGGTCGATGCTCGTCTGTGATTTGCAAGGCGTGGGCGACTATCTCACAGACCCGCAGATTCACACCGAAGATGGCAAAGGCATGGGCTCGGGCAACTGTGGGAGCCATGGAATCAGGAAGTGGATTCGCGCACACCATTGCACCTCGTTGTGCCAACAACTTGGCATGAAGGAGCTCATCCTACCCAGTGGGGTACTCACGGCTGAGGAGCAACGACGATACTGGGTGAGGTCGCTAAAATCAAACCGACCAACCACCCCCAGAGCGCTGCTCCCGCTGAGAAAACCTCTTGCAGAGATGGATGAGCATGAACGAGTGAGCTACGCCATCCAACTATCGCGACTCCTCGAAGTCTAGATGAATGCCAACAATGTGCGAGTGGGCACAAACTTGTTCGACGCTGTTGTGTTCTGGTTTTTTTTTCTTTATGGAAAGGATTGGGCTGTCCTCTTGTGCATTGCGTGTTCGTCATGTTGCATCTCTTTTTTTTTTCAGTGTGGCAGACACGATGCATGCTTGGGTTGCCATCCCATCCTTTGATCTTCTGCTATCGCCTTATTAACATTGTTTCATGTGAATATCTTGTGTTGCTTTATTTGTGTTTTATCACCGCTGCTACTACATGAGTGCACGTCATTGCGTCGTTGCATCATCTCCACGTGCTACGAAAGAGGAAGGCCAGCGTGCGTACCTCAGTCGCTTAGAGACGATCAGCATTAATTGATGGCTCTCGAGGGTTTTGTGTGCATCGCCATTGATGCTTCACACATGTTTTTTTTTTCTACTCGCACAGATAACTGAGTTCCGACCGGCGTGGCTACCGCATGCACGTGACTGTTGCTGCATCTCACTTGCATGGTGTGCTGTTCTCGTCTCTTCCATCATCATCATCGTACTAGTTAATTGCTGGCTTGGCCGTATTTTTCCTTCTTGTATTCATTTTTTTCACTGCTGCAGGACTTCCCACATCCCCAGGCGAGGTTCAGCAAACACAACACTAGCAAACAACATCCTTGTGGGAGTACATCTCCGTCGATCCATCAACATACAAACACGTACACGTCTTCTTCCTCGCGGACAGATTTCATCAGTTCCTCTCTAGTACCGGAAAATCATATACACACACAAGCACTTCCTTGTCGTCAGGAGAGTGCTGTACCATGGCAGAGGCAAAGGCTTCTGCACCTGTGCCGGCAGACAATGCGGGCACGAGGGAGGTGAAGGTGGAGGATCCCGTCCTCCTCCCAGCGGAGAAGTACATTTATGATCTGCAAAAATCAACATGGAAGAAAATTGGAACGATGATTCGTGTTGTATCACCAAACAAATCCTTGGGAAGTGGTGGCATGCGCATCTGCTACGAGGTGGAGGAGCTCGAAGAGGATGGCCTGGCGACGACCATGGTGGCGAAGATGTTCCGTCGCGACATTGATAATGTTGTGGAGGTGGACTACTTCAACGAAGGCACCGCACAATGTATGTGTGAGGAGTTTGCCAACAACTTCAACCGCATTCACCTCACGGACGTGAAGAAGCCCAACATCTCCTTCCTTCAGTGCTACGTCGTACACATCCCCTTGAATAACGTACCCGAGGAGTACCGCAAGCGTAAGCATGGCTTCTTCTCCTACCGCACCCAGCATTCCCGCGAGATCTACATGGTGATGGAGCCCAAGCTTAACGGCCACTTCACCAAGTACAATAGCAACTACGGCGAGATCTATCGCAGTGAAAAGAAGGCACGCCTCTCTGCAGAGGAGCAGACGAAGCGCGAGGCCACTTTCGAGGCGGCAGAGGCCTTCAGCCACTTCACCTTGGTGGAGAGTGGTGGGTCAATGCTCGTCTGTGATTTGCAAGGCGTCCATGACTTCCTCACGGACCCGCAGATTCACACCGAAGATGGCAAAGGCCTCGGGATGGGCAACATGGGCCAGGAGGGCATTGATAAGTGGGTGAGCAAACACGCATGCAACCGCATCTGCAAGGCACTTGGCCTGCAGCCCTTTGGCCCGGAGGGAACCTCTCGCCTCACGGACTCACGCTCACACAACCGCTACGTGAATCTGCGCGCACAACTACGCAGCCAAAATCCCGTGCGGCCGCAGGATTTAATTCCTCTTTCGAAGCCGCTGGAGGAAATGACGGAGGCGGAGCGAATGGAGTACGCCATTCGTCTTTCTCAGTTAACGTGCTGAGGTTGCTGCTTGACTTGTGTGGGCACACACACACACACACACACACACATACACAACAACAACAACAACAACAGTATCACCATCATTATCACTCGCGCCGGTGCCAAACACGTACATGCATATGGCGTTCATGTGCGTGTAGGTGTGCCTTGACTGCACAATTTACTCTTTGAGGAGGAGTTTCCCTGCGCTGCTTGACAGGCCCACGCTCCCGGTGAACGGCCACGCACATATTCACCTCACCACGCACACAAAGCATCATCATCATCATCAACACGTGTTGCCTTCGTCCTAGGATTGGGGAATGGGAGGGTTGAAGGGGGAGTCCGCCCAAGTATAAAGCTGCGTCCATACCGAACACATTAGCGCGTGCGTGCTGTGTGGTGAGAGCCCTCCACATCATCATCTTCATCGTATCAGGAGGAGGAGGAGGGCGACGCGGCGGTGAGCCTCACTTTTCTTTTTTTTTCACTCCCGTCGCAATTATATGTTTATTCTTCTCTCTCTTGCTGAACCCTTTCTCTGTCTGTGGTGGCATTGTGGCAGAGGTGGTGCCATCTCCCACATCACGCACAATTGTTCTCCGACAACCCCCCCCCCCCCCCCACACACACACAATTTGCTCGGTACATGATGGACGTTGTGGGGTGGTTGCGAGGCAACAGCACTTGTATATACATGCACTGAGCGTATAGAAGTGTGCTTCCGTGTGAATGCTATCAGTGTACGGTAACCTGAGGGGAGGGCTGCCCATGTTGGGAATTATTGGTAGGTGAATGTATGTGCCGCGCATGTTGCTGTGCTCTTGTGGGCAATGGCACTATGTGGCGATGGCTTCTCACGATTGCTGTAAACGTACACACGTACACGCTTTCTCTCCCACACCATACTGGTGCTCCGATATGGTTGCTCCATGCACCAGTGCCAACCAGTGCTGCCCATGGTGGTTGCCTCTACACGTACCCACTTTGCTACTACTTTTCCCGCTTTTATCTTCACATTGCGAAAGTTTTTTTTCTCTTCTTGTTGGAAGCCACCGTAGAAGACGGACGGACGGCGTAGTGTGCCGCCTTACATCACACCACAGCTCCACCACTCGCCCTCCGCTCCTCCACAGCGTAGATTTACCCCCATTCACCCCACTACTACCATTCTCCACCCTCAACTCGTCGCCACATACATCCATCATCATCATCACCACCTCCCCCTACTCAGCGCACACCCACACGATAAAGACGAGCTAGCGTGTACGAGCGCCACGGGAAAAAAAATTCCGTGGTTCGCATCCCTCCCTTCACACAAGAACATCTACTCAAACTACACACACAAAAAAAAAACACCACACAAACTACATCAAACAAACAATCCTACACCCCACTCGCCGATGCCCATGATGCCGGCCATGACGGAGCGCGAGAACACCCTTGCCGTGGTGCGAGCCCTCATTGTAGAGACGGAGGAGTACTACTACACCCAACAACACCTCCTCAAGTCCGCTTACTTAGACATCACGGGAAAAGTAGAAGCCCTGCGGATGAAAGTGGCTGGCGGCTGCACACCAACCGCGGATCTGGGCCAACACCACATTCTCAGTAGCCCCATGATGCTCTCAAACTTGGGCGTTGTGGGTGGCCCCGCCGATATGGGTGCCATGAGCGCCACCCCACTTCGTGGTGCTTCAATGTTGGGCGGCAGCGGCCCACGTAGCGCGGACGGAACGAGCAGCGGTGCTTTCTTAAACTCTTTGCTGCCCGCAACAGCCACAGCCGCCACGGGAGAACACCCGCTCGGCCTCTTTGGTGGCATCGCAGATGCCGCCGTGGCTGCTGCTGGTGCAGCTAATGCTGCCAGCAGCCTCAATGGCCACCTTCGTAATGCGCCATTGACGAACAACAACAACAGCAACACCTCGGCAACTATGCTCGCCACATCCACCCCACCCGTGAAGCGTGGGCTTACCTTGAATCACTTCAGCGACCCCGCACACGCGGACGAAGGCTACGTCAGTGGTGATTGGTCTATAGCCGCCCTCGCTGGCGGTGGTGCACCCACGAGCAACACCAATTCTGGCTTTCACGAATCCGTCTTGGCCTCTCCTCAGGCGACCGGAAAACTTAGCCTGGAGGAGGTGCTCGCACAATTCTCCCAAGGGCCTGAGAGCAGCAACCACCCACTTAACTTCTTCTACGACCAAATGCGTGAGCTGGAGGAGTCGAGCAACACCAACAACAATGGTTCATCACAGGTGGCGGCCAACACCACCTCCAGTGCTGCCGAGGAGGCGGAGGAGCGTCGGCGCAGGATGGAGTTCTACGGCGGCCGTCGAGGCCCCGCGGAGGACGCCGCCGCTCGTCGCGATGTGATATCGATCCACGCGCTGCATCCGTTGCATGATCAGCATCTCACCACAGATGTGAAGGCTACGTGGGAGCATGGCCGTCCACGTGTTGTGAAGATTGCGGATGGCCCCCGCATGGACCCCATCGCACTCGGCATCGACCTTCACGGAAGTTGCCGCGTGCTCGTGGAGTTTAAGCGGAAGCGTGTGTTGCAGTATGAATCAAACACCTACGTGAGCCCTGGCAGCTTTGTGATGGTGGGCGGCGATCGAGGGGAGGACCTTGGCCTCGTGATCTACACATGGAGCAAGCTCCACTCAAGCGAGCTTGCACCAACCTCCGATGATCATCATTCTCCGCACGGAGCTGTTCTCGGCATCGGTCTCACCGGCGCCACCTTAGCCCGCAGCATTGGAGTAGGCAACGGAACAGTTCTACGCCCAGCCAATGAAAGTGATGTGGTGCAGCTGCAGGGCTCTCAGACGGAGCTCGAACACCGCGCCATTGATGTGTGTGCGCAGCGTGTGTTGGATCATGGTCTGCCCATGGTCATTGTAGATGCCGAGTACCAATATGATAAGAAGAAGCTAACCTTCTACTACGAGGCACAACAACGCATGGATTTTCGCGACTTGGTCCGCGACCTCTACAAAACATTTCGCGCACGCATTTGGATGGAGGCCGTTGATACGAGCAGCTAATGAAAGAAGAAGAATAAGAAGAAGCTCGACGCAGCTTGAGGGGGAGAGAATGCAACCCAAACCCTCCTTCTGTGTACCGCATTACACACGAGCGCATCACCACACACACACACACACACACACACTGAGCCATCTTACTGCTCCCCTACCTGCTTTTGCGTGGGAGAATTCACTGTTAACAGTCATAAGGTATTTCAACCCCACAACAACAACAACAACAACAACAACAAACAAGCCTGCCTGTATGTGTAAGAGTGGGTGTGTGTATCATTTTATGGGATCGTAGTGATCACACCCCTACTCGATGAACTACGTAGCACCTCGAAATTGTGTTTATGTTTTTATTTTTGGGACGTTCTAAACACGAGGACGATGTGTGCCACACACGTAGTGCGAAAATCTGTGAAGTGAGGAGTTGTTGGTTTGGTTGGCCATTGTAGGAAGAAGGAGTGTGCTGCCGAATTGCCAACATGTGGGTGTTTGGTGCACGACGTTTGTTTAGAGTAGATTCATCCTCTCTATCCCCTCCTCCCCTACCACACACTTCTTTGGTGCCGGCCGCAGCGCAAAAAACAACAGATGCATCGATCTGATACTTAAATGTAGCTGCGATCTGGGATCATGAAGATGTTGGATTGGTTTACGCAACCCCTACCGCTAAACAGGAAAAGCAAAACACATTCGTTGGTTGTTGTGTTGTGGGGCATAGGTACCATGCTAAACCTATTTTCCTGTTTACACATATATATACATGTTGTCATGTCTTCGGAAGCTACCTCACCACACACACAAACACACAACACAACACAGGTATATACGAACACACACGCGCACATACAAATTGTCTCAAGTGATTGTGTACGCGTGTATTCGCGGAGGTGGAGGGAAGGCGTGGAGATGAGGTGCTGTGCCTGTGCTGCAAGGGGAGGGGAGTGAGGGGCCAAGGATGGATGAGCCAGAGCAGATCTATCTGTGGCACTTCATCACACTTCCTTTTTGTTGTTGTTGCAACGCACCACCACCACCACCTACCCGCCTTCCTTACACAACCATATCGCGCAACGGATGGCCAACAAGAGAGAGAGAGCCAAGGAGGTGGCTCATCATTGTGTATTTGTGTATAGGAAGTTGCCGAATCATCTACTATCTGTTTCACGGATGATGATTTGCGTACGCCACAAGATGACCTTCACATGTTGCAGCTCTCAGCCTCCTTCCTCTCTCATCCTTGGCTGATCTACGTTTCTCCCCCTATTTAGGCAGACGTTCACGTAATTCGTGGATGATTTTGATGGCGTTTGACGGCGCCATCCACGACTGCAAAGAGTACGTATGTTGTGTGCGTGTTGGATAGATGAACGCCATCACCATTTTCTCCAAGTTGATCAACATGTTATTCCCGCTTCTTCTCCTTCTTCTCGTGATGGTTCAGGCACTTGCACAGCTCTACACACATTCACGTGCTTCATTGTTGCCATATCGTACCCATCATATCACACTCATTCAGTGTAGCATGACTGTTGGAGGCGGCAAAGCGCCACCACCTCCGCCGCAGCGCGTTCATCGACGGCCCTTCATCACCGTCTTCATTGATGAGATACTAATCTTTGTAGATTGCCGCGACCTCCTCGAGTGTGGCCGCGTATCAAGAGCGTGGCATGTTGCCGCCAACTCACGTGCGCTGTGGTCGCGCTTGGTGCAGGAGCGTACATGGCGCCAAGGTTGTGCGCCCATGATGGCGGGCGATTTGGCGTTGCGATATGCCGCAATGCCCATTTTGGAGCTCAAGCGAATGGTGATGGAGGCGCACAACTCCGAAGCGCGCGAGCGTGGCCGTGATGCCAAGGCTGATGCACCAGCACGTCTGCGTCGCGTTGTTGCGGATGACGATCCAAGAGCACTAGCTACATCAGCCGCAAAGGTTGCTCCACCCCCACCAGCGCGTCGTACAGCAGCAAACACGCACACAGGTCATGGAGGTACCTTCTCTCAAGGACTTCACTTTGATAAAGCACAAGTACATAACACCCAAACCACACACACATCAATTGTAGAGCCCAACGCCATGTTTGGCTACGCCCTCACTCGGCCACAAGACATGCTGAAGCACCGTGCCACAGTGGTGGAACGCTCACTCGAGACTATTCGCGGCCTCATTGATGTGTACGAGGAGCAGCTGGAGGAGCGGGAGTACGTCATGGATGCACTGCGACGGCAGCTCCCCACGGATGAGTTTCTTCGCTTCCATGCCAGTGCCTGTGCCATTTATGCTGAGTTTCTAGCGATGGAGGAGGTGTTGGCCCAGGCGGTTGTACGTGAGGCGCTTCAACGTGATCGAAGCGCCGGTGTTGCCAACAGTGGTGGTGGGGCAGCGATCGCGGTTCAGGATTTTGTGGGATTGGAGATGTTGGCCATGACCAATCTGAGCTCCACGCGTGCAACGTTGTGGGCGGAGGTGAAGCGTCGTCTTCCTGTGGATGAGCTCTACTATGATGTGCTTGATTTTGTGCAAACGTGGGGCCCTGGTTGGTCGGTGGACCTCGCGCTGCGTGAGCCCAACACCTACTTGGTTGCCACCGATGCACGTCAGCGCCAACTGGAAGGGCGGCTCTACATGAAGTACGCACCACTCCGTGCCAAGGCCAGCCGCATCATCAACGAACGCTCGACCTGTGCACGCACGTTGGAGTGGGAGAAGGTGTCGGCGCTGCTGAATTGAGACCTTGTGATTGGTTGTTGTGATTGGTTGTTGTTGTTGTTGTTGTGTGGATGTGTTGTGGCCTCCCTGCTAGGCACTTGCCAAGCCACGTAGTGAAGCTCATCATGCACACTTGATTGTGCTTACACCTGTTGCATCTCGTACCACATCTCTCTTCTCACTCTCACTCTCACTCTCATCTATATGTGCTGTTATGGTGTAGCACCTGCTTCTTCATTGGTGGGCTTGCTAAAGTACTTCTCTCATCTCACGCAGAGCACGATGGAGAAGACGACGAAGAAGGCGGAAAATCGAGCGTGGGTCGATGCCGCTGACGTGGAGGCGGAGGCGACGCTGCCGGCTTTCCAGAAATCTGGCAGAGAGGCGCCAAGTTGGGCTATCACCGATGCACGTCGCGAGGAGATGGAGGGTGAAGAAGAGGCACTGGCCACCTCCAGCACCACAAGAGCAAGACCATCATCCTCCGCCCACCTCAAGCGCCACCGCAGTGAGGATTTAGAGGCACTTCTCACCCGTACGGAGCCACTCTTGGCCTCGAAGCGCGATGCCACACACGCCGCCGCGCCGCATGTGTTGTCGGTGCTGCCTCTTCCTCGGGATGCAGCGCGCTCCATCAATTGGCATCGCAACAACCAAGTTGCGGTGGTGGGCGGCAATCATCACGTTTACACCTTTCATGCCGCCGGAACCTTTGTGGAGCTCCTTTCAAAGGTGGATGTTGTGCAGCAGGTGGAGGCTACCACCCTCACTGCAAGTGGGGAGGAGGTGGTGGTGGTTGGCCATGAGGCCTACGTGCCACAGCTGCTATCTTTGGCGAGTGAGCGTGTGTCTCCGCTCAATTTTTTGGATGCTCGACGCAATGGCATCTTCCGCAACGGCCGCCGCGACAACACGAAGCAGGAGAGCTACATCACCAAGGTTGTGGCCCGGCCAAAAGACCTCTCCACCCAGATGTTGGCGGTGGCATCCGGCAGCAGCCTTCAGCTCGCCTCGTTAGCATCTGGCAGCATCGTGAGCTCCATCTCCCTGGACCGACCCGTCGCGGATGCGCACTTTACGTCAGCGACGGAGTTGATGGTGGCGAGTGGCAATACCATCGCCATTTATGATCTCCGCAAGACGGCACGTTTTGTTCGGTCCTTCGTGGACGATGGTGCGTTGAGCATCACCGCCTTCGCCATCTCCGCCTCGCGCTCCACCCTCGCCGTGGGCAACTCCAGCGGCATGGTACATGTTCTGGATATGAAGTCGGATGCGTCCGCGCTCTCTGCCACGCGCACCACCAAGGTGCTAAAGAACCTCTCCACCCCCATTTCTTCTGTGGTGTACGGCAACAACCGCCACGGGGAGGAGGTGGTGGCCTTTTGCACCAAGGGCCAAAAGGCTGGCTTTAGGCTTGCGGTGTTGCCGGACTACCACGTCGTGCCCGCCTTCCCCGCCATCTCCACCCGCCACCAATTCATCCAGTCAATGGAGCTCACGCAGCACACCTCCATCTTGTCGGTGGGGGAGCGGCAGAAGGTTACCAACTACGCCATTTAGTAGTGGTTGTAATTGTTGGTGGTGTTGTTGTTGGGGGAGGGGGTGTACGTTGAGGAGGTGCTCTTCTGTGCCCATGGAGTTGTGCCCGCATGACGTTGACGAGTGAGGGAGGTTGTTGCTCTCTTTTAAATCTAAGTGCCAGCTCCTGTATTTTATGGGTGTTGGCAGCTGAATATAATCAGCCCCGGATAATATCAGAAACACAACACACACACACACAAAAAAAAAAACAAAAAAAACTGCGCACCAATCAATGTTGTGTGGCATCCTTCCTTCCCTGCGTGGATTCTCCACCTACATTTTCAAACCATCAAAATTTCATTTTCTTCATCATGTTGTATTTTCGTAGCTCCTCACATATATACACACACACACTCCAAACAGGCACCTGCGACGTTGTTCGTCTTGGCATGCATGACCGGGAGTGAGGATGCCCAACTACATCAAGCAACGCCACAATGTGGAGGCCATCACGAGCAAGCTTAGCAATCATACCATCATACCAATCCAGGTCGTAGAGCACGTCCATGACTTCCTCGCAGCCAATCGAGCCAAGCAGTTTGATATTATTGCGGGCCACAACCCATTTGATGAGGTGGGCGAGGAGGTACCCGCACAGACACGGCCTGCCTCATCAGTACACGTGAACGCCTCGCCAGATGATCTTCCCACACGGCGTGGGGGGCGTTGGAGTACCGGCAGAAGCCCTCCACGTGAGGCGCCAAAGTACGCAAAGCGCACGATTCCTGGTTGGGCAGCAGAACGCCTGCAACGTGCCACCCCTTACACACTCTTACGTAGCGCCGACCTCCAACATCATGGTGTGTATCTCCTCGACGAAGAGGATTTGCAGTGGTGCCGCATACACCACTACGCCGCGGAGATGGTGTGCCAGAGCATCGGTTTTCTTGAGTGGGCGTATGTATCCAGCGTCCTCGCCTCCACCTCCCGCGATGCCAACGGCGAACATGAACGCGGCCGCCACACCGCCACCGCCGCATCCTCATCCTCATCCATCACCAACAAAAACCACCACCACAACAACAACACCTGTGCCGTGTGTGCCAAGCCATTCAGCCTGCTCCACCACAACGCCTCCGTGGAGGCCATGGATGCCGTGGATTGCACCGTGTGTGGCGTACGAGCGCATGTGTGGTGTTGGGGCTTAAGTGAGCCGCTGAAACATGTTGATGGCTGGACCTGTGATGGCTGCCACGCGGCGGAGCAGCGCGAACGTCGTCGCAACACCACCACCACATCGATGCGTTGCAGTCTCTGCCAACGCACGGGCGGCGTGCTTTTTCACTTCCAATCATTTATTAACGAGCTGGATGGCCGCCGCCGGCCACGTGGAGGAGAGGGTGGGAACGGTGTGGTAGCAGATGCTGCTACACCAGCTCTGATGAATGGCGCAGGTGGTGCTGTTGGAGAGTTCTGCCACGCTGTTTGCGGTTTGGCGTGGTCGGAGCTCGAGCTGCGTGCCGTTCCCACCCAACTCCGGCGCAATGGTTTCGTGGATATGCAACACCGGCCCGTCATCACCGCCACACGTCGTCTCGTCCGCCCCAAGCACCCCATTCATTGCCTCTACTGCCAAGAAGATGGCGGCCACTGCATTCGATGCAGCCACCCCATGTGTTTTGAGCTCATGCACCCCTCCTGCGCGGTGGCCTCGCACAAGTTCGAGCTCCTCGCCGAGGATGCGCCAGCCGGTGAAGAGAGCCACGCTGGCAGCCTACCACGGCAGGAGGTGGTGGATGCACATCTCTATCACTGGCGGAGCTGCTCCGTCTTCTGCCCCAATCACTACGGTTTAGATGAGGGCAACGCCTTTGGCTCACTGCCATCCTGCCACACCAACGCTGAACGTGCCGCCATTGATGCCGACCTGCGCGAGCTCATCTCGCAACTGCTCGTGGCGGTGGAGGAGGGAAAGGCGCCCGCGGAGCTCCACTGGGCCGACGTGAAGCTGCGACGTGGGCCTGGACGGCCACCGGCTGGCATCGCCGCCGTGCGCGCCACGGCCACAAGCATGAGCGAGGATATTCGTGGTTATTGGCTCGAGCGGCGGGCACGGCGGCGGCGGGAAAGTGCGACGATAGCCAACGACATAAACGCACACAAGCTGCCCATGTTGGCGGCGGCGTTGCGGCCAGAAATTGTGAAGCTCTCGCTGACCAAAGTACGTCTCTCGCACCTCTTCTCGCTCATTCCGGAGTGGCAACATCACTTGGTATCGACGGTGGAAGGGGAGCTGCCGATTGCGGATGAGGAGTACGAGGACGTACAACGCTATCGCAAGGTGGCCTCGCAAACGCGTCGGGCTGGCCGACCTGATGAGGCACTGCGAGAACGGCTGATGCGTGTGGAATCCAATGTTGCGACGGTTTCTGCCTTGTGTAGTGAGCTCGAGCGCCACACCGCACATCGGTCAGCCGCCGTTGATTTAGAGGCACGCCACCTCATGAACCTCTGCGAATTCTGATCATCATCATCATCATCATCCTCATCATCGGCTCCTTCGCCCGCTGAACGCCACATAAGTGGCTCAGGAGCATCGTCTCCGCACCCACACTCTCCACAGCGATGATTCACTCTCATGAGCATGCATCATGAGCAAAAGCAACAACAACAACAACAACAACATCATCATCATCGTCTCTCTTCTATTCTCGTGATGTAGGCTCAGTGGATTGTTGCAGCCGTACAGGTGCTACACACCACGATCCATCTCCTCACACAAGACCAACAACACCAATCCTTGAGTAGTTGTGGGTAGCCCCTTCTCATCTCCAACGCGTGCAGGATGCGCGTGGCTACACATCATCGCCACACCATCAAACGCAGTAGTGTGTTGCTGCAGGTGTTGTTGGTGCAACACGTGGTGTATTCCTTCGCCTTCTGCGCACCAGCTCTTCTCATTTTTCAGCTGCAACGTTGGTCGTTGAGCTCCTATGGCTACGATTATCAGGCAGGATTGCTGAGTTTGTTGCTGATTGCGATGGCGGTGGAGGTGGTGCGCCTCTACTGCGGCTTCGAGGGCAACCGCGACATGTCCGTGATGGCGGTGATTGGCTTCATGGTCTTGTGCATCTTGCCACAGATGATCTTATTTGTGGTGTATTTCGCCATTGTGCCACAACGAAACGTGTTGGAGGGCGTCATGTGCTTGATGCAGGTGGTGCTCCTCATCCTGGAGACGTTGGTGGCGGCACGCTACCTCGCTCGTCTTGTTCGGCACAGCACCGTTGATTTTTTTGTGGCGCTTGGCAGCGGTACGTCGGCTGGTGCTGCGGGAGGTGGTGGAGGTGCGGGGGCGAGTGGTGGTGGTGGTGTTTCTGACGCCAAATTCACGAACAGCTCCTTCTTCACGGTCTCGATGAGCCGTGGATTCAGTGGGGCGCATGCAGAACATCGTTGAGAGCAGATGTATCTGATTGCCATAGACCAATCCCCCGAATGGGGTGTGGATGCCATAGAAGATCTGCTGCTCTGCGTGCAAAACAAGTGGTTCATGATGATGATGGGACTGGGTGATGCATCTTCAGCAACAACATTTGGATGATTGTTGTTCGTACATCAACGTACTGATTCTCATCTCTCTTTTTTTCCTTTAGTGAATCAGCCATGGAGAAAACCGCATTGTTGCTATCTCTGTACCTCCAGTCAGCATCGAAGCGGCCTTCAGAGGCATCCGCAACCACATCATCCTCCACGGCTGATGATGTGAAGGATGTGGCAGCGGCCTCTGTTGCTCAGGAACACAACTTGAAGACCCTTCAGCATGCCGTGGATGAGGTGCACGGCGCCACGAGGCAGGCGCTGCGCAGCGGCCGCCAACAGGTGCGATTGGCACTCGAAGGCATCGATGAATCATCGATGATGGTGGCTGGTACATCATCATCATCATCATCGGCGGCGGAGAGTGGCCTTCTCTTGGCAGAGGCAGAGATTGCTGCCGCACGTGCCTCCATCACCGCATTGACGGAGGTGGTCGCTCGTCTTCTCGCGCAGGCCGATGCCGATCGCGCTGTGAATCCGCTCGCCAAGACGTGGCAGCAGCGTTTAGGTGCTGCACAACGAGGAACATCGTCTCGATCCTTGCTGCCTCGTGACGCCGCCGCACACATGGTGGAGGTGTTGCGCGAGCTCGATCGTCGCTTGGAATTGGTGCGCCAACGTGTGCGTCTCTGCAGAGATGAGGTTGCCGCCGCCGCACAAGACCTTGCCTACTTCAGCAGGTTTGGCGTACTAGCCGTGAAGGATGAAGAGATTGAGGAGCTCGCCACGAAGGAACGTGCGCGCAGACGGAGAAGCAACACCGATGCCGCAGGTGTAATGGATGATGATGATGATAGGCGGCCTCGCTTTGCGCTGACCAAAGGTCTCGCACAGCGCACGATGGAGTTGGTGGGTGGGATGGAGGCGAGGGTGGTGCGCGAGGAGCTTAATCTTGCAGCCCATCTCCCCTCCATGCGCCCCACTGCCGAAGAGGAGGAGCAGCTCCATCAGGCCAACATGCAGCTGCAACAGCGGCAGGCGGCCTCCTCGACGCAGGAGGTCGCATCGGTGGCGCGCATGATTGCGGAGCTCTCCGAGATGACGGCGCTGATGAATCGGCAGGTGGTGGAGCAGAATGAGCAGGTTTCTATCGTGCTGCAACACACAACCCAGGCACAAGAACACATGCAGCGTGCCGTGGAGGAGGTGCGCAAGCCTGCGCAATCAACGTGGTCGCCGACGCGGCAGCGTATCGCACTCGTGTGGTTCAGCATCGTTGTGTTGTTGCTTGCCAACTGGCTGATGCCCTGAGGCTTCCAACAACGGCTGTTGCCACACATACCAACACAGAAAAAAACTGTAGCCACGAAACATGAGCGAGACTACATGTGCTGTTGCATATCCTTGGTACTACCTCTTTCTTCACCCATGACACCATCACATACACCAACTAGCTCAATAACACATTAGCGGAAGCAGAAATTGTGCTTCACGAAGATTTATGCGCCAGGCCACAGCCGCACGTCTGCCGCGACGGATGGCCGTGGCACATCTCACCTCCACGGCATCGTTGATGGCGGTTGGTGGAGGCCAACTCACTCGCCATGGTGCGTCTGTTTCATGCCACACACCCATTCTGGCGCAGCATCAACATCATCATCTCACCGCGCAGCGACGTTGGTGTAGCTCCTCGCGCTTCTCTCGAAGCAAGCCGATCACCTCCGACGATGGCCACACCTCATCCTCTCCGCCACCAGTTCCGTCTCCTGCCACCATGGCATCCATCATGAATGCCACGCAACTCATCACTGCACTACAACAACTTCGTCATGCATATCGATGTGCTGCCACCGAGGCCCAACGTCTTCGTTGTGCGGATGCACTCGCCGCCATTAGATTGCGTGAGGTGCGGCAGATTGATGAGCGTACGCTGGTGCAGCTCCTCGAGTTGGGAGCGATGCTCGGCATGACGGATGCCCCACTCGTGGAGCACGTGGTGCAGTGGATGCTTGCGCATGCTCCCATCATTTCCTCTGCGCAGAGCTTGCGGATGGTGGCGGCCTTAACGGAGATGAGCTTCACTGCCACGCACACACTCATCCTCAGCTCTCTGGGTGAGCACATGGAGCACATTGCGCGTGGTGGCCATGACATGGAAGTATGTACCAACACCCTGATGATGATCCTACATGCCATGCGTTGCTCCACCTATGTTCTTCCGCCACTACTCAACATGGCGGAGCGCATGCGTGATGGGGTGCTGCACACGTCTGATCCAACAACATTAACGTGCAGCGTGCGCCTTCTCGCCGCGCTCCACTCATGCAGCAGCGGAGATGATTGCCCAGCCTACTTAATTCATGTGCTACGTACACCAACGTGGATGATGTTGAGGAGGCGCATGCAAACGCTCGCCATGAACGCCACCTTGGCGGAGGCCTCCAACGAGGCTGCGCTCATGCTTGCCCACGTCGTGGTGGGCACCTCCGCCACGACGCTCGATGGCGCGACGGCGGAGTGGCGCGCAGCGATGCTGCCGCGTGTGGTGGAGGACCTCGCCGCACGTGCGGGTCATGTGAAGAGCGAAGCACAACTGCTGCACATGTGGGAAGTGGCCGTACAAGTTAGCGTGGATGGCACCCCAGCAACCATGGAGTGGCGCAACGTGCTTCAGAATGAGCTTCAGCGTCGTCTGGATGCAACAACGGTGGCCACAGATTGCTACCCACTTGCGGTGTTGGCCGCACATGCGTGGATGATGGTGCTGCCCGTGGCAACGACGCCTCCCTTCTTGATGAAGGTGGTCAACGAGGTGGCGGCCAACGTGGCCAACCTCCTCCCAACATCCATGCGCCGTGCATGTTTGCATCCGCTGATGCAGATTCTCGTTGCTCGCGGTGATGGTGCCACGTTGGTGGCCCAACTGGCCGAACAACATCTTCGCATGCTGGAGAAGATGGGCACCACGGGAGGTGGCGAGGCTGTGATGGAGGCAGAGGCGGTGCTTCCCATTGACATTGTGCCACTCCTCGTGGAGGAGAGCGCCACAACGCGCTACGCCGACCGTCTCATGGCCCTCCTCACCCCACGATTGCGTACGTGGAGCGCCCATCAGGCCTTGACGATGCTCCAGCACCTGAGCACATTGAAGGGAAAACCCGCGCGCGCCGTGTTGCGCTCTGCCGCCATTACCCTGACGGATCATGTCGCTGCCGCATCCACCGAACAGCTCTGCGCGCTGATGCACTTTTATGGCCGTGCCGGTGTGCGCAACGACGCCTTCTGCGAGGCTGTGGCCACACGCCTGCGGCTCTTGTTGCGCAGCAATGATGTCTCGCTGGAGCAGCTCAGCCTCCTTCTTGGCTCCTTTGCGGCGGTGGAGTACCGCGATGTGGCACCTTTTGTGGATGCAGCCCCGCGTGTGCTGGAGCTCGTCGTGAGCTCCACTAGCGCCGAATCCGTCACCTACTTGTTGGTGGCCTACGCCAAGCAGATGATTTGGCAGTTTCGGGTCATGTGGTCGCTGGCAGATCGCATGGTGGCGTTGGAGGCGGAGCTCGATCTGCGGCAAATGATGGTGGGCCAACTGGCGCTCATTCGGATGGATACCCATCATCCACGCTACACGAACATGTTCCTGGCTCATCTTCAGGCGGCGTGCGGAGCTGATTGTGTTGGGGAGGGGCATCATCATGATCATCCTGTACGCCGCTCGCATCACGCCGAGGATAATCGGGTATTGCTTCAACAAGATGCGGTGGTGTTGTTGTCAGTACTCTCACGTCTGCCGTCACCGCTGACGCAGGAGGAGATGGAGTCGGTGTGCCGCCCCATCACCAAGCTTCTCGAACCACGTGCGGCCGACCTCCGCGCGGATGAGGTGGCGGAGGTGCTCCTCTCCATGGCACGTCTGGGCATCTCATCCTGCCTCCTCTTTGAGGAGCTCTCATTGCGCGCCTTGGGCTTGGTTCCCACCGCCCCGCCCCTCGTCGTGGCACACCTTACCTCCGCATTCTCTCTGGCCAAGCGCAGCGATGCAGAGCTCTACTGCCTCGTGGCGGAGCGCGTCATATCCACCAAGGCGGAGATATCGGCACCGACGATTGCGCAGATTCTCAGCGCCTTCGCACAAGCCGGCGTACGCAATGATCGCCTCTTCATTGAGATGATCCCACGCGTACGCCACATTGCCAACTACGGCACACCGACAGATATTGTGCATGTAGTTGATGCCTACGCACAAGTGAAGTTGTGGCACTACAAGCTGTTTGCCAAGCTGGGTGATCGGGCGGTCTCGTTGCGGGCGGAGTTTCGGTGCCCGCTGATTGCACGACTTCTTGCCGCCTATGCGTCAGTGGGAATGCGGTATGAGCGTGTGTTCGTGGATTTTTCCCCACGCGTACAAACGGTGGCGCACTTGATGAGTGCAGAGGAGGCGTCATCTGTCGCGTCGAGCTACGCCACGCTGCAGATGCCAGCAGCCGGTGTGTATCGCGTGTGTGCGGATCGGCTGGCGGAGTTGATGAATGCTGCGACGGAGGAGCAGGTTCGCACTCTTCTTCAAGCGTTGTCGGCGATGAGCATCAGCCATGTTGCGGTGTTCGAGGCAGTGACGCGTAAGTTTCCGTCGCTGGCGGAGGAATTTGCGTCAGTGGGCGAGGAGAAGGCAGCTGCCAAGACGGGAGAGGATGGATCTGCCGCCACCAACTCCCCCAAGTAGTCCATCACACAACACACAAGAAACTGTGGTTCGTCTACACACAGACATAAGTGAAGCAACACACAGATACCTACCTGCACATTCACTGGTCTGTGCCTTAGATGGTGTGGTGGTTGCACCCAACCTCACTCTTCACTCTTCTTTACTCTTCTTCCTGCCAAAGTCTTCTTTTTTTTCGGCCATCCGTGATGACGTCGTTGGTTCTCGTCACTGGCAACCAAGGAAAGCTGCGTGAGGTGCAGCAATTCTTCAGCAACACCAACTCCAATGATGGCGCAGCTTCACCGGTTGAGATCTCATCCGTGAAGCTGGACTTGCCAGAGTGGCAGGCCTCTTCCGCGGCGGAGGTGAGCCGTCGCAAGGCTGTGGAGGCCTACACGGCGTTGCACCACGGTTCTCATGAGCGTGGAGGTGCGGCGGTGTTGGTGGATGATACGTCCTTGGAGTTTGTGGCCATGAAGGGCATGCCGGGGCCCTACATTAAGTGGTTCCTCGAGGCGATGGGTGTGGAGGGGCTCATTCGCATGCTGGATGGGTTTGCAACCCCGCAAGATGATGGCATGGCACATCGACGTGCCAACGCCGTCTGCATCTTCAGCTGCTGTGCTGGCGGTGATGGTGGCGATGCATCTTCGGTACCTGTGGAGCAGTTTGTCGGTGTGTGCCCTGGCACCATCGCCACGGCTCCACGTGGTGCGAGCGGGTTTGGATGGGATTCCATCTTCATCCCCGACGAGCAGCCCGACCCTGCACATCCACGCACATTTGCAGAGATGAGCATTGCAGAGAAGAACGGCCTCTCGCATCGTACCAAGGCACTCCAGAAGCTACGCCACCACTTCTGCACCAAAGATTGATTGCGATGACATTCATCAATCACAAACACACGAGTACGTGTGTTTGTGTGTGTGTGTCACTGGTCTAATGTGTGGGTGAGTACTTCTGCTGCTCACTAAACAAGGGCTACACGTACACTCATTGGCTGTTCATCCTTCTTACGTGAGGTGAACTCATTCGTCCCTGTGTTCCGTCCAATCTCACTCCTTCTTGTTCACCATTATACACATGGAAGTACTCATCTACACACGCACACTACTACATTTCATACACATTTTAGCATAGACACACACAAGTGATGGTGTTCCTGACAGTGAAGGGTACCAAGTACAAGGATGAGTTCACTGTGGAGCGCACCTTGGCGGATGAGGTGGAGAGCGTACGTGATGATGACGGAACAACGGTGGTGAAGGCTGGTGTGGCACTAGAGGTCTGCCGCATTCAGAATCAACGTCATCAGGCTCATTTGATGCTCCTCTCAGCACGTGAGCTGAGTGATGAGTGGGCCATCAACAAAAGCTCGGTGCCAGAGGAGATGACGGCATTACGCACAGAGTACGTGGATTTCGTGGAGAAGACCACCGCACGCATGAAGGAGGCTCGGGTGCCCGTTGGGCTGGATGACTACGCCACGGTTCAAACAGAGCTCCGCCGCCTTACTACGGCCATCTATCCAGACTTGTGCAGCCACGCAGATGGGCCGGCTGCTGCTGTGGAGCAGCTCTATGCCATGTACGAGAACCCAGAACTGAGTGAAGAGAAGCGCTTGACGGTTTACCACTGCCGTGTTATCATGGATACGACGTGGCGATCAAATGAGCTCCAGCCAGAAGACTCGGTGGCGTTGTGGTTTGGCGGCCGCAAGATGGAGGGAAACATCGGCACCTACGCTGGACGCAACGAAAAGAGCAGGCTAACGGTGAAGGTGGCGCCATCGAGCGGGCCTGCGCCAAGTGGGGAGCCGTCGATGGACTACGATGCACAACGTGCGCTCTACGCACACATGCGGGAGCGCAGGGAAACGTACAAGAAGCTGGAGGATTCGGAGCTGCGGGACCGTGTGGTGCAACAGGCGCGAGGAGCTGTGGTGCTTCCTGGCGGTGCGGGTCTTGGCAGTCGTGGAGGTGTAGCATCGGTGCCAGAACCAGCGATTCAGACGACGAACATACGCCGCATTTGCCCAACAACGGAGGAACGCATCGTGGATTCTAGTTGATGATTGGTGCTTGCGCCAATGGTTGTGTGTGCTGAGCCGGGTTGCGTGGCGCGTGGAGCTGCTTATTGCAAGTGACGTTCAAAAGATGATGAATACTGACGATGACTCGTTTTGCCTGTACGTGTTTCTCAACCTACTCTCTTCTTCTTCTTCTTGGTTATCTTGTACAGAAGACAGGAGCACACTTTGCCAATTTTGTGCTCATATATACTTCTCTCTTCACGTACAGTTGTCAATGTCGTCCGTGAAGGAAATAATCCGCCAGGTACGATGTGAAGCAGAGGAGGCCATCACCTTGCACGATGGCAATCCATCCACATGCTCAGATGAGGAGGCTCTCCGAGCCATTGCTTGGATCTCTATCAAGCAGCTATTGCAGCAGAGCGCAGAGATGGAAGAGGAGGAGCGGGATGCTCTCAAGGCAGCGCGCCAGGTGCTCAAGCGAGGCTTGGCGCCACGGGAACCGGTGACAAGCCCCGTTGTGGGCGACAAGCGGCCACGTACGACGGAGGAGGCATCAGAGCTCGGCCAATACGCTACGGCAGGGGCCTTTGATGCATCTCCGGCGAAGAAGGCCAAGTTTGCTCGGCTGATGGGCGGAACAAAGGTGGCCTCCGCACCGGACACCAGCAACCGCCAACACAACACGCTGGCTGCCTCCTCCGTGGCGGTGAAGCGCATGAATGCCGACCTGACGAGCCAATTTGAAGCCGCCATGGCGCACAAGGGCCGCCATGGCCTTGGAGCCTAGGTGTGGGATTGCCATCATCATCATCATCATCATCATCTCCTCGCAGTGATGGCCACGGACCCCAACCTCAACCCACCTCGTATAACCCACACACAATAACTAGTCCATCTGCGTACAGTATCAGCAATCATTGCCATAATGTTCTTCTCTGTGATGATGCATGTGACGTACCCCCCATTTCCTTCCTTGCACATCAGCTCTCTTTTAGCTCCTCACCCCACACTTGTTCTAGTGTCGTCGGGTATCTTCGTCAATCCTACTTACGAAGACATCCGCACTCACCAACACATTTTTCAGGGTACGATAGCGACAATCAACGCCAGCACTTCAGCCTCTTACAACCGAAGTTTGGCTCTTCCTTTCTTTGCTTCTTGTTGGTGTTCTTCCCCGTTGGATCTACTCAACTAGTCGCAGACACACGCACACACAACACATCCTTCAATCCGAAGATGATGCGCCGTTTTGTTTCCGCGGCTCACGCGCTGCCCCTGGCCGCTGCTGCCGGCAGCTGTCTCTACAGCCGCCCCACCTCGATTATGTGCTCCTCCCGCAATGCCTCTGACGCTGTGCCACAACGCCGCCTTCTGTTTGATAACGATAGCTTCCTCAGCGGCAGCAGCGCCATGTACCTGGATGGGCTCTACCAAGACTGGCTCAAGGACCCTGCATCTGTGGATGCAAGCTGGGCAGCCATCTTCAGCAACCCGTCCCTGAGCGACTTCGAGCGCGGGCTGCTGGACCGACCCATCCACGTTCTGCCCGTGCAGAGCAGCGATGCCACCGTTGTGAAGCAGTCGCTGGAGGATTGCGGACGTCTTACGTGGATGATCCAGGCTTTTGAGGAGCGCGGCCATCTCCTCGCCCAGACGGACCCTCTCGACTACGACGCCGCAGAGCCCACGAAGCGCACGCCCTCACGCAAGTACCGCGAGCTGGTACGTTTGGACCTGGGCTACTTTGGTTTTGCACCCGCCGATGCTGACCGCGTTGTGCGTGTTGGCTTCAAGAATGAGGTTGGTGGTGTGCTCAACACCGATAGCCCCCCAATGTCCATCCGCAGCCTGCACGAGCTGCTGCTTCGCCGCTACTGCGGCAAGATTGGCTTTGAGCTGGCCCACATTAACAACACCGAGGCCAAGCGCTTCATTCGCAGCCACGTGGAGCTGGAAGGCTCTGACAGTGTGCTTCACCGCACCATCCCCGCTGATGAGAAGCTCTTCATTTGGGATAACGTTGCTAGTGCCGTCTTCTTCGAGGATTTCTTCAAGCGCAAGTACTCCACGCAGAAGCGCTTCGGCTGTGATGGCGCGGAGTCCATGATTGTTGGTCTGCGTGCCCTGCTTGAGGCTTCGTCCAAGTTTGGTGTGGAGAAGATCAACCTTGGCATGGCACACCGTGGTAGGCTCAACATCCTCTGCCACATCATTGGTAAGCCCTTTGAGATCCTCCTGAAGGAGTTCGTGGGCATTGCTGGCCACGAGATTGAGCCCTACAAGATCCAGTCCGACGTGAAGTACCACCTTGGCTGCCACTCGGAGCTCAAGCTCCGCAACGGAAAAGTGATGCAGACGGAGATGCTCTGCAATCCCTCCCACCTCGAGGCGGTGAACCCGCTCGTGCAGGGCTACACACGCGCCGACCAGGTTGCCCGTGGTGCCAACGGCCGAGACAAGGTGATGCCGATTGAGATCCACGGCGATGCGGCCTTCGCGGGCCAGGGTGTCGCCTTTGAGTCCATGTGTTTGAGCGAGGTTGGGGAGCACAGCACCGGTGGCACCATCCACGTTGTGTGCAACAACCAGATTGGCTTCACCACTGACCCCAAGAGCAGCCGAAGCAGTGCCTACTGCACCGACCTTGGCCGCGTCTACGACTGCCCAATCTTCCACGTCAATGGAGATTCCCCCGAGGACGTCGTGCGCGTTTTTGAGTTCGCCGCGGAGTACCGCGCCAAGTTTCACAAGTCCGTCGTCATTGACCTCGTCTGCTACCGCCGCTTCGGCCACAATGAGAATGATGATCCAAGCATCACCCAGCCACTCATGTACGAACGCATCCGCAACACCCAGGACGTCTTCCGCATCTACGCCGAGAGTCTCATGGCTCAGGGCCTCCTCACCTCGCAGGATATCACAAAGAAGGCCATTGAGCACAAGGACCGCTATGGCTCCTTCCAGGAGGCTGCGACGAAGGTAAACTACTCCCAGTACCTCCGCGACAGCATCCCAGACCGCTGGAAGCACATGAAGTACTCCGACGTACTCGGTCAGGTGTCCCAGGGAACCACCCCCATCTCCACGGAAGCCGTGCAGGCCATTCTTCGTTCCATGAAGTCCTACCCAGAAGGATTCGTCCTCCACCCGAAGCTCAAGGCGGTGCTAGACCGTCGCAACGAGAGCATCGAGACTGGCAAGGGCATTGATTGGGGCACGGCAGAGGCGTTGGCCTTTGGCGGTTTGCTGCTCGACGGCCACGACGTCCGCCTCACTGGCGAGGATGTGGAGCGCGGCACCTTCTCCCAGCGCCACGCCGTCGTGAATAACACCGGTGCGGCGGTGGGCAAGTACGCCCCACTTGCCAACATCAGTGATTCGCAAGGAAAGCTCATTGTGACGAATAGCCCCTTGAGTGAGTACGGTGCGTTGGGCTATGCTGCGGGCTACTCCCTCTTTGACCCCAAGACTCTCGTCATGTGGGAGGCGCAGTACGGCGACTTCGCCAACGGTGCCACCATCATCTTTGATCAGTTCCTCGCCGCAGGTGAGTCCAAGTGGAACCAGCAGCAGGCCTGCATCGTGACCCTGCCACACGGCTACGATGGCAAGGGCGCCGAGCACAGCAGCGGTCGTCTCGAGCGCTTCCTGCAAATGTCCAACGAGGATGTTGAGGCACCCGCCTACTCCAAGGAGGAGCGTGCGCATCGCATCAACTGGGAAGTGGTGTACCCGAGCACCCCGGCGCAGTACTTCCACCTTCTCCGCCGCCACATGAAGCGCGACTTCCGCAAGGCCCTCATCATCTTCTTCTCCAAGCAGTACCTTCGTGCCCCCAACATCTCGACCCTGGATGAGATCACGTCTGGAGAGTTCAAGGCGGTCATTGAGGACCAGGAGGTGCGGCCCTCTGCTGCACGCCGCCTGGTGATGTGCACTGGCCAGCTGTACCACACCCTCGCCAAGGTTCGCGAGACAAAGGGCATCAAGGATGTTGCGTTGGTGCGTATTGAGGAGCTCTCGCCCTTCCCTGTAGCGGAGGTGCAGAAGCTGCTGAAGGAGTACAGCTCTGCGGAGCTCATGTGGGCTCAGGAGGAGCCCAAGAACATGGGTGCCTGGGCTCACGTGGAGCCGCGCATTGAGCTGTATACCAACGGCGAGCGTCCACTGGCATACGCCGGGCGCGCCATCAACGCCGCCCCGTCCACGGGCTACAAGAGCAAGCACGATAAGGAGCAGGAGCTCATTTGCAACACCGTTTTTGGCCAGTAAGTGAAGTAGTAATGAAGATCATGATGGCCGGTAGGTACACACGTGCTGAGCTGTGCATCGCTTCACCTTTTTCTGTTTCATCATGCCCCATCATGACCAACGAACCTGCCCTGCTAAGGAGGATGAAGAATGAGAGTGTGTGAGTGGAGCTAAACGCGTACAACACACTACTACGCATTTTGCATTCATTCATCGATCCATCATTTCTATTGTTTCAGCAGCTGTCCGAGTGACGATTGCGTCTCCGTGATGGATGTGTGCGTGTTTGGTGAATGCTCTCGGGCAGGCGTATCGTTTTCTTTGTTTCTTGTAGGTACGCTGCTGGTTGAGTGTGGGCCGCACCCCTTCTCAGCTCTCGCAGTTGGCTACTGTGTTGAAGAACGTACTCCCCTTCTTCAGGGTCGTGATTGAAGTGAGAGGGATGCGAATGGATGTTTGGGATGACTGGAAGAGGACGGTGGGCGGGGCACATGTGGCGGAAGCTCAAAACGACAATCTCCATGCTATTTGGCACACACACACACACACATTATAGCTTCATTATATATTCCATCACTTCCGCCATCACAGAAAAAAAAAGAACGTTTGCGCCGTGACGCCTCTTTCGCTACCACTTCCATCCGTGCATTCCTCGTCCCTCTCTCTGTGTGTGCGCTGCCCATGTGGGTGAAGACGAATGGTCCTGTTTCGTGCTCTTGGTGGCATCACCACCGCGGTTGTCGGCGGCGATGGATGCATCTCCCTTTATTTTTCTCCCACCTTTTTTTTTCATCATATTTGTATTCGTTCATCCATCGTTGTTGGTTGTTGGTGAACGTAGTGGAGAGGCGTCGTGATGATGGGATTCTACGGAACCGTTGTTCATGCCTCGTTTGCGGCGCGCTATGCCCGCGACCGTTTAGCGTGTGTTGTCTGCGGCTATGGCAGACGTGTGTGTCGCAGTGTAAGAGACAAGGAAACAAAGAAGAACGACGCACTTGGGTCTTCTCACTGGATGTAGGGCGGACGCACCGCTTCCTCTTGTGTGTGTTTGTCCGTTCATCTTACACACTTCACTGTTTCTCCTCTTCTTGTTCCTTGTAGGGTGTGCTCATTCTGCGGATCTACATCTTCTCCTTCTCAGTCAAGTTGAAGCTCTCCCTCACCACACGTCTTCCGCCTCTACACACACACACACACCACTATATTGTGTTCGGCGTGTGATTAGTGGTCCTCATTGTCGTAACAACACGATACTCTATCGACCCCATCACTTCCACCCATCATCACCGTGGACTCCTTTCTTCCACCCTGAGTGATATACAACGCCACCAACAACATCCATCATGCTCCGCCGTAGTGCCCGCTTTCTTGAGCCTGTTTTTGAGCTCCGCTCCTACAGTGTGTTGCCGCAGATGTACGACGAGTACAATCAGCTTGCCATGCAAGCAATGCCCAACCACCCTAGTTTCGGTCACTGCCAAGGTTTCTGGACCGTTCAGATGGGTGCTGTGAATGAGTTCATCCAGCTCTGGGAGTACGAGAGTCTCCAGGAGCGTTATGAGGTGCTCCGCAGCCTTCAGCACAATGCGGAGTGGCAGCGTAGTGCCCAGAAGCCTGCCGATCTCATGATGAGTCATAAGAACAACTGCATGATGCGCATGATTCACCGTGAGGGCAATGCCTCCACAATGAGCTACAAGTACCTCCTCCGTACCTCTCCATCTGAGGAGGTGGACCTCTCCGGAGCTGGCGCCATCCTTGCCGCCACCTTCCGCATCCTCATTGGTGAGCAGGAGGGCAAGTACGTGCATCTCGTGAAGGCTCACGACCTCGACGGCCTTCTCTCTGCGAAGCCCTCCACAGACAGCTCATCCAAGATCCTAGGGCCTACCCGCTGGTCCACGCCCATGGGCTGCCTCTGGCGGTAAGTTTCTGCCGTCGTGTTGATTGAAGATGGACGTCGACAGCGAGATGGTAGACGTTGCCCGCGGCAGGGTTGTTTTGGGTGGTGTGTGCGTCAAGTGATCGAAACACAACCCATGGAGCTGCCGCGAGGACGACGTACAAGTGCTCCACCACCGCATGCTGATGTGGCTGGGGCGGCTGATCACGGCCCTCCTTCACGTGCCCAACTCACTTTTTTTTTCTTGATTGGTGTGCTTTCGTTGTTGTTCCTGTCCCCACCGTCAATCTCCGATTTGGTGGGAACATGGCGACGATGATGCTGATGGTGATACATAGTAGGCCTAAGCAGCGGATGATCTGATATTCGAAGGCGAGTAAGGAAGACAGGCCCCCTAACCTTCATTCATTCAGAGTGAGAACTGGAGTGTTGGGTGTGTGGGTAAGAAGTCTTCTCTGGATGAAGGTGTACAGCAGCCACAACAACAAATGCTGGTGTTTACCAATGTCAGCGTGGAAGAGAGATGCGAGACGCATCCTCTTCTTTGACCTGATGGCTCCATATGCATGGTGCTGAGAGAGCCTATTTGGGTTTCGTTGTCGGCCTACCACGTGAGGCCCACATGTGTAGTGTATATTGAGGAACGGATCTTTTTTTTCAATTGAACGTGGTGGTGTGGATGTATCCCGACAGTAGACCCTCACCAGTACCACACCTCTTCCTCATGTCCTATCTTACTGAGCCTCTCAACAAAAAACGATTTTTTTTCCTGTTTCTCTTCATGCCGATGTATCGTGGATGATCTCGTGCTGCATGGAGTAGCTCCAACACAATTTGGATCGCGTAGTGTGCAATCCGCAAGTACCCCTCCCTTCCCCTCATCCGAATGAACGTGGTTGATGATCTCCGTAAAAAGGATTCGTGTCTGATTTTTCTCAATACTTGTCTTCTTCCTCCACTTCTTCTTGCCTTGTTATGACTTTTGGTTGGATGCATGAAGAACACCCAATAGAGAAAGGGAGTCAACAAAGACAGTTTCTGTGCTGGAGAAATGGGCAATGTAGAACGACTCCTCCGGCGTACATGCGTCCTCAATCTTGACCGCCGCCCAGACCGCCTCGCACACATCATGCAAAACCTTCATCGGGCTGGAGTACAGCAGGACCACATTCAGCGCTTTTCTGCGGTTGATGGGCAGAGACTAAACATCGATGCATTGCGCGACGAGGGTCTACTCTCACGACTGGGTCATGCCCGACTCAGCGAGCCGTTGGAGCGACGTATTTGGGGTATGGACCTCACTCTTGGTGCTCTGGGCTGTGCCTTAACGCATGCCAAACTCTGGGCACAACTTGTGGCAGAGGCAGAGGTCCACCGACTTCAAGCCAACAGAGAGGACGACCCCGTCTTCTTTGTTGTGGAGGATGATGCAGTCTTTGTAGAACCCAACTTCCGCCAACAGCTTGCCCAGCGCATGCAATCTGTGCCAAGAGACTGGGAGCTCCTCTACATTGGTGGGCTCGACACTGCTGGTCAGTGCTCACAACTACTCGTCGGAGAGGGCGTCTCCCGCGTTCCTCAGCTCCATCGGACCACCACTGCCTATATCATCAAGCCAGCAGCCGCGAAGGAACTACTGAAACGATGCCTTCCCATCACCTACCAGCTAGACACAGCTATGACCGTTCATGTTGAATACGCACCAGCCTCTTCCCCACAGCCATCTCATCACCCTTACATTCGAAGCCCAATCAGCTACTCACTACAGCCACCACTTGCATGGCAGGCAACAGACACAGACTCTGACATCCAATTCCCTCGGAACAAGAAACACACATGAATATCATCCATGCGCGATTATCATCCTTCACATACTTGAGTTTAAACTGTCCTACACTGTACTCGTACCCATTAGAGTCACGTAGACCCTCCATCCAAAATAATCATTCATTTATCCTTTACACTATCTTCTCCTCCCTTCACCTCAACAACTCATTGACTCTCTCAGTCTCCACCTAACAAACTTACAAACTCTCAGTTTACTACCCAGTGATGCTGTCAACCAAGCCTATTCTGCTCCTACTGCTGGTGTGCGCCATGGCAGCTCCATTTGTGGATGCCCACGGATACGTCAAGGTTCCTGAAAGCCGTGCGTACAAGTGCAACCTCTCGAAGGCGTCGCGTTGCGGCAACGTGCGCTACGAGCCGCAGAGCGTGGAAGGACCCAAGGGCTTCCCTGCAGCTGGTCCTGCCAACGGCGAGATCATGGGTGCCGGACGGTTCCCCGACCTTGACCCCCAGGAGCCCAGCTGGCCCACCAACGCTGCCAAGAGCGGACTCACCACCTTCCAGTGGTACCTGACTGCCCCCCACCGCACCAGCCAGTGGCGCTACTTCATCACCAAGCCGACGTGGGACTCCACTGTTCCCCTGACCCGTGATGCGCTTGACCTCACTC
>JASAON010001557.1:0-55778 GCA_030849065.1 Jaenimonas drosophilae
GCAAACATAGTGAATACGCTGATCCTGTTTAGCTCATCTCTCCCTCTCTCCACATACACTCACAAGAACATTGTCGTTGATGCATGTTTGTACATGGCGAATATGAGCTTTGACGGACGTACGTCATTGCTGGTAATCATGATTTTTCCTCCTTCATTCTCATTTGCACGTATAGTTCTATCCCGTTGGTGTGTGCTGATCATCCCTGTGCAGTAACATCATCATCATCATCCCATCTACAGTGCGCAACATCAGCCGTAGAGTTGGTGACTGCCATCATTCTGTTGTCGTGGGTTCAACGACACAAACACAAACACACACATACGCATACACATAGAAGATAATCCAAGAACAACAAATACAATGCGCAAATCAAGTAGTGAAGTGGAGGTGGATGATGATGCTCCTCATGTTGTATCTGAGACTGGGCCATCGACAAGCTCCGCCCACTCACCCACATCTCCGTCCTCGCCATCCACAGCGAAACATGGCGCATTTGGTCGCATCAAAGTAGTCATTCGTTGCCGGCCGCTGACCTCTTCAGAGCTCAGCAGCCACACATGCCAACGTTTGCACATTCACAACAACACCGTTTCCATCAATGATGCGAGCTCCAACGCAGATGCCCGCAGTTTCCGCTTTGATCGTGTACTAGATACCTCCAGCAACCAGCTTCATACGTTTGCGGAGGTGTCACCCTTGATTGATCATGTGCTCCGTGGATTCCACGCTACCGTCTTTGCCTACGGCCAAACGGGCAGTGGCAAGACGTACACGATGGAGGGGCTTAATTATCTCGCGAGCAGGCATGCCAACAGTGGTGGTGTTGTTCCTGATCCCGACACACCAGCAGAGCAGCATGGTGTTGTTCTACGCACCATTCAGCTCATCTTTGATCGGGCACGAGAGATGGAGGAGGAGTCTGCCGAAAGGGAAGATGAGGTTGATGCCACAACATCCAACAACAACAACAACAACAATAACACTGACAACACACACAAAGATGCAGTGCAGTACACCTTCAAGTGTTCCTTCTATCAAATCTACAATGAACGCATCACTGACTTGCTCTGCTCATCGGCAACCACCGGTCAAGCTTCACGCACATCGCGCACCACCAACAACGATGAAGGCCTACGTCTTCGATGGCACAAGGGAGATACTTTTCGTGTGGAGAACTTATTTATGTGTGAATGCTCCTCGCCATCGCAGATGCGCGATGCCTTCATGAGTGGTGTGAAGGAAAAGGTAGTACGTGGCCATCTTCTCAACCGCCAATCATCACGCTCGCACTGCATCTTCACGATTTACGTTGAGTGCCGAAGCTCACGCAAGAACAACCTCCTCAGCAGCTCGGAGTTTTCCTTGGTTGATTTGGCAGGCTCGGAGAAACTGGGCCAGCTCGCCGTGGATCCATCCGCGGAGCTCCGCAAGGAATCCATTGATATAAACACATCTCTTCTTGCGTTGGGCAAAGTGATCATGGCACTCGCATCGAGTAGCAACACACAAAAAGCTGGCAGAAGGAGTGGCACCGCAACGGCCAACACTGGCCACGTGCCCTACCGCGACAGCAAACTGACGAAGTTGCTGAAGCACGCTCTGGGCGGTAACTCACTGACGACCATGTTTGCCTGCATCAGCCCAGCGGACCGCTTTGTGGATGAGAGCATGAGCACGTTGCTCTACGCAGGACGTGCCAAGAACATTGAAAATGTGCCACAAGTGAATGAAGATGCCACCGCTGCACTCATTCGCCAGCTGCGTGAGGAGATACAACAGCTGAAGCAGGAACTGCACTACTACCGATTGTTGGCCACCAAGGCCGTGAGTGATACAGAAGCTGGTGCCACTGCCACCAACAAGACCACAATATCTTCTGCCGCCGCCAACAACAACAACAAGGAAGATGGTGTAGTCGTTGTACGTACATCATCATCTGATGTGGCAGAGGCAGCGCCTGCATCCACGCAGACGGATCATCTTGCCGATTCTCTCATCTCAGCCTGCGAGCTGCTGAAGAAGATCATGGAAGTGAATGGCCAACTTCGCGGTGCCTACGACGCCGTTGTGGATGCGAAGGAACGCGCGGAGCAGCGTGAGGTGCAACTCAACGCCGAAAACATTGCACTACGTGATCGAATTGAGATGTTGGAGTCCATTGTGCTGAATGACGAGTTCATGACGGCGGTGAAACATCATCCACATGCAGCCACTGAATTGATGGACGAACCGCCAAGAACAGATGAAGAAGCTGCCTCTGGTCGGAAGAGGTCCTCAAGCAACAAGAAGAAGCACACCCGACAGGATGACGAGGTTGAGAAGCGTGTGGTGGTGATGGATGCGGAGGAAGAAGAGGTTGGCCGTGGCGGCAGCTTGCATCGTCATCACCGAGATGGCAGTCGCTCACGCCATGCCTCATCATCCTCCTCGAAGCACAAGCACCACAAGAATCGCAAGAAGCTTGCTCGACGGCTGGAGGAGTACGAAAGCCGCTACAAGGCACCGAGCAAGACGGCACAGACTTATGCAGAGTACTACGGACGAGCACAGGCAAAGGTGCCGCAACACATTGCCGCCAATCATGCCATTGCAGAGATGGAGGCCACGTTGAAGAAGTTGCCACAAAAATTTGTGGCCGATTTTGTTCCGGCGTCGTTGACGACGCACGGAAAATTTGGCGCGCTCGATTTCTGTGGGACGAAACAAGACGTCTCTGACTTTGAAGAAAAGCGGAAAGAGCGAGAGGCACGCCGTGAGGCTTTACTCCGCCGCCAACAGGAGCTCTACACCACTGTGCAAAAAGATGTCCGCGATAACCGTGCCATGGCGAATGAGCTCCACGCCGCTCAGTCGCAGGCACCGGAGGCTCCAGCTTCACCGTTGTACGCCTCGCCCTACATGGCCACACGTCCAGGCAGTGAGCGGGTAGCGTCATCCTCCTCCACGATGGAGATGGGCTCCTCATCCTACAACAACAACAACACGCGTGTAGGTGGTGTCATGCAGAGCTACCGATTGCCACGAAGTGAGCAGCCCAACTCTGCTTCGATGCCTTCGCATTCGTCCGTTGACGCATCATCACGCAGCGAGAGCGGCAGTCGTGGAGGTCTTCGTGCAGAGAGGCAGGCTGAGGGTGGATGGATGGGCGGGAGGCAAACATCATCGACCCATGCAGTACCCATCATCTCTGACCCTCGTCGCTCCACGAGCACGCGGGTTCCATCATCTTCAAGCCAGCATCAATACAACATCACCTCAACGTCAGCGTCCACCGCCTCGCCCTACTCCACCACCGCAACGGGCCAAACAACAACAACAACAACGACCCACATGGATCGCTTGATGCAGTATCTCGAGAAGGATAAAGGACGACGATGAGATCGTCAGAATGTGGTACTGAAAGTGCCATGCACGTCCATCTCTATCCACGCCAGTGCATATCATGCGCACCACAACCAACAACAACAACAATCATGAATACTCTCCATGACCTACTGTGTGCAGCCTCCCCCCCCCGTAGAGATACATGTACTCCTTCCACCTCCTCCTTCATTTCTTGTTTTCATTGCATCTTTGTGTTTTCATTCATCAACGTAGATACGACTACTATCGTTCAACACACACACACCACACACCGCCATCATGTCCTTCCAGTCCACCTTTGAGGCCTTCGCCTCCTTCGGCACTGCCCCCACCAAGGAGATGACCAACAAGAACTACATCAAGATGCTGAAGGATGCCAAGATTGTTGGCAAGGTCTTCACCAGCACCGATGCTGACCTCCTCTTCAGCAAGATCAAGCCGAAGGGTGGCCAGAAGATTGACTTCACCACCTTCAAGACGAAGGGCGTGCCGGAGATCGCGACCAAGATGAAGAAGACCGCGGATGAGGTGGAGGCCATGATCTGCGCCGCGTCCCCACAGACCAACGCCACCAAGGCGGACAACGTGAAGTTCCACGATGACAAGAACCTCTACACCGGCGTCCACAAGTCTGGCGGCCCGACCAACGTGGATCGCAATGCTGGCTCCCTCGCCGGCGTCGTGGATCGCCGCGTTGAGACGGTTGATAACCGCGGCACCACGAGCAAGCAGGTCTAAGATGCGTCAAGCAACAACAACAACAACACACAAACGCATCCGCATGCATGTGGTTGGGTGAGGGCACGACATGCCACTTGTCTGTAGAGAAGGATTAACGTATGAAAGTACCAGTACACGTGGTGTGGAGATGATGATGATCATCATCTGTGAGGTGCGGTGAATGCAGACGTGACAAGACACCAATCCTGACGGATTTGTCATCCCTCCCCCTCCACACCCATACGTACATGCACGCACACTTCATCACTGTGGTTGGTATTCACCTCGACTGCCAATCACAACCTCCTCAGCTTTCATGTATTGCGTGGACGTGTGTGTTGCTGCTTGTGTCCTCTGACACACGTAGATCGTACGCGGTACGCTCCTACCTTTTATTAATTTTCCAAAGCTCCACACGGAAAAAAAAGAACAAACTTCGATCCCAGCATACACGCGAACGAAGGAGTAGCAACGGCAGTAGTGATGATGAGTGTGTGGGATTGCGTACGTACCACCATCATCTCATCACGTCGTCCTGCTCCTTCGACCCCATTCAATGACGATTAGCTTTGTTTTCTACCATATTTTTGTTATTTTCCGCGTCTGAAGGTGTTATCTCATTCATCATCAACATTTGCACTCCCTGTCTTCACTCAGCTTGATGAAGATGTCGTGGGAGTGAGCATGTTGGTGGACATGGATGGGATGAGCGCAGATCTCTCCATAGCTGGTGGTCTTTTGTATATACCAACGCACCAAACAACACCAACCAAAATCCGTTTCACGACAACGTGAGTATGTATCTGAGCGATGATGATCTACAAATGGCACCTCTACATCTTGCCTTCACTATTCTATCTTCTTTTTGTTTGGTAGCTGATTCACCTTCCCACACAAACCTGACAAGACAGACATCTTCTCCCACAACACCAAATCACCCTACCACCCATTGATTGTTGTTTGCGTTGGCCACATCTTCACTTCGTGTGCGGATTCTTTGCTGTTGCACGTCCTTCTTCTTGTGACTCACTTTGATTGAAGAGACGGTAAGCAGCAAGTACATATACACACGACTGTTTCTTTTTTCTTCTTCTTTTTGCAGTTGCGTTCGCACGTAGGCCGTCATCGTAGCTCGATCTCCGCTACACCTCATCTCTCTGACAACCAATCAACTTGTTGCAGATCTGCTTTTGTTTTGTTGCGTTGAGTTGTGATACCGCCATCACCTCGCCTTGCCGAGTCTGTGTTTTTTCTTCGTGAAGGAGCACAACAACAACAACACCATTATCATCCATCACACCTGACTCATCTCTCCAAGAAAAAAAATGGCGGACAACTCAGCTGTGAAGGCTGCAATCCTTCTCGAAACAAACACCACCGCCGATGCCGATCTCCTCGACGAAGACTTGTATAGCAACGCCGCCAACGCCACACTAAACTCCAGTTTTCCCGACGCCGATGAACGTGCATCACCGCTCGCTGAGCAACTTCCGCTCTCTCTCAATCGAGATAATCTTCTTCTCTTCCAGCGACGCGAAGGAGAGTTGCCACTCCGCGCAGACATGGTGAGCCGCTCCTTCATTGAGATGCACCAAACACCGGCTGATGGCAGAGACCACAGCATTCGTACCAACTTTCCTCCGCCGAGTGACATGGCGAGCAAAGTGGCGTCGTGGTCGCGCATGGATAACATGATGGACCAGACGAGCGCTAGTTCTCCCGACTGGGCTCGTGGCACCAGCAGCGCAGCGCATGGAGCTCCGCACTTTGAGCCACACACGACGGAAGAAGAAGGCAGCCACTCCCACATCAACACCTCTGCGGTGGTGGAGCATGAGCTGAGCAGAGATGTGCTACACTCACACCTCATCAACATGAAGAGCGGTCAGAAGTTGCCACTCCGCGGAGACATGATCCCACTCCCCACGCAAGGCAAACAACGGCATCTCACGCGCAACGTCAGCCTCGACACGGAGCCGCGCAGTGAGGCGGAGCCAACACACAGTGCCACCGAAGCGGAAGATGTGCAGGTTGGCGAGGTGGCCGCTGATGCTGTTGCGGCAAGTGAAGACGTTAATGAGGAGCCGTGGAGCATCGCACCAACTGCGGATCATTCACGTGTTTTTGGCAGCCACTATGATACCTCGCTACTCCTCCTCAACAGCGAGAACTTGTTGCACCTTCGTCAGCAGCTTGCCGCGGGTGAGGTGCCGCTGCGTCCGGAGTTGTTGATGGAGATAACGGACGCCTTCCGTGCATTTGCCGAGGGAAAATCAGAACGCTCGGCGAGCATGGAGGTGGCGGAGGACGTCAGCCGCATTGAGGCGAGCTGCGCGCAATCATCATCTGCCGCGGGTTGGTGCCAACATGCACATGTACGTCATGCCGATGGCGCAACAACAACAGGTTGTGAGAGCGAGGGAAGCCCAGCAGGTGGATCCATTCACAGCACCTTGGTGGAGGTACCGCACAACAACAGCGCCACGCACAACAACTCCAACGCACATCATCATCATCACTTGGACTACGACAGTGTCAGTAGCAGCTCACGCAGTACGAGCAAGACCTCTATTAGCGAGGTTACTGCGGATGATGATGAAAGCAGTGCTCCCGCACCACCCGCCGCGATTGGCTCTGATCGTCTGAGCTACACCACCAAAAACATCCTCAACAGCGGCATCTCTGCCGACCCACTCAGCCGCCCTCAGAAGCATGGACGAAGCCTCGAGAACAGAGATGACGCGCGGGGAGCCTTCCTCGCGCAACTGCGCACCTGTGAAGAAGACGTACAGAAACACTGCGCCAGAACCTCGCAGGATGTGGAGGCGCTGCGTACATCGATCGAGGCATCACTGCACCGACTCATTGATGATGTGGCGCAACGCTTGGCAGGATTGCATATGCCACATCAAGGTGGCCTCCCTCGTGACGAGCTCCTACTATGTGTATCAACCACCTTTGGTGATGAGGATGATGATGGTGCAGAGGATGTACGCACACACACAAGACGTACACGAAGTTTTGCTCTCGTTGTGCCGTCCTCCATCACCATTCGTGCATGCAAAGAGCTCTTCTGGGCCAAGCTGGAGCGTCAGGGGCTTCTTCCCTCATCAACGCACACCTTGGCCGACTACGTCTTTACGTGGAAGGATGCGGTGCTCTTTGATGAAGATGGCGTGGGGAGCCTCGGGCTGAGCGGAAGTGGAGAAGATGGAAGCGTGCCCCTCTCCTTCGTCTTGTTGCGTCAGTAGATGGATGCATCACACCCACACACACATACGCACTGATGCATACACGTTCAAACATACGAATGTGTATGTGTGTGTGGTCGTGTCAGACATCATTTTGTTGTTGTTGCTGTTGATGATCTTTTTTTTTCCTCCATTGTTGTTGGTTCATCTCGCACCGATGAACGAGTGCGCGAGGCGGTTGTTGTTGTTGTTGTTGTTGCTTACGTCAGGAGAATTGTTCGCATCAACGCCAGATATTTTTGTGGCGATCTCAGATTGCGTCGGCAGCAACACACACATGCATCATCATTATCATTGAATATCTGCCGCAAAACCGCACGCATTCTTTGATTTCACGCGTCATGATGTCTGTGCGCGTGTTTCGACGTCTCTTTTTTTTCTTCGTGTGTGTTAGTGCTTTTGTTGGTCTTTCGTCCTCCCCTTCATCTTCACTCAGCACGTTGTGGATATATGCAGCATCCCACAACACTTCTGCTCTGTCTCATCACTCAGCGGCAAGATGAAGTGGTGTGGGATGTTGCGGGTAATCTCCATCAATAGAGGATTGCGTGCGCGTGAGAGATGTACGTGCGTGGATGAGTGCGATGAGAAACGGGGTTCATTTTTGACGTATTCTTCAGATTCTGATGAAAATAACACCGTCATGATGCATATCATGTCGTTGTACGTCTCTCTGCATCACTATCATCATCTTCTTGGTGTTGTTCTCTTCTTATAACATGATGTAGGTCATGTGTGCTACACAGTTGCGTTGTTAGGCAATAAACACACTCGTACACGCGCACTTAACACCAACAACAATGTCAGTGAGTGAGGATGCGCCGTACTACGTAGCTCTCTTTCCTCCTGGCATAGAAGATGTTGTGCTGGAAGAGGTGAAGATGCTTGCCGCCCGCCTCCACATCGCCGTGGAGCTGCCAGCACACCTCCCACCCAAGCGTTTGCTCGATTTGTGTGCGGGAAACGAGGTTGTGGTTGATGTGTGCAGCACCACGGATGTAGCAGAGCTCCACATGCCAGCAGCTACTTCCCATGATGATGATGAGTGCAGCATCACGCACTTGCGCGGCGCACTTCGATTTCGTGGTGGAGCAAATGTGGGGGAGCGTGAGCGTTTGCTCGATGCCGTCAGCCGTCTTCGCGTCGTGGATCGTGTTGCCATGCCGCTGTGGAGTAGCCCATGCGCTCATTCCATGGACGAGATGAATGCGGCACACTATGCTGCGCACTCAACCATCAAGAGCGCGGTGATGGAGGAGCTACAACGGCTCCACACGGCGTGTGCTGCACGTGCAAGAAACTCAGCATCATCATCATGTGCAGATGGGTGCATGTCGGGCATTGCGGCATCGCTCTACGGCCCGATGGGAGATCGCGCCATGTTGCCAACGGAGGTTGTGTTTCGCGTGCAAGCCATCCGTCGAGACAAGAGCGTTGTGTGCAGCTTTTCATCGCCAGACCTCGCCGCACATGTTGGGGAGCTCCTCGCGGAGAGCTTCGAGGACGATGGATGGCGTGTTAGTATGCTCTACTTCCTCGTGGAGTTTTGGATCATTCACGATGAGCACACGGCGCACTGCATGCTAAGCCTGTCACCACCACCACTTCCACGTTGTGGGATGGAAACATACATCACCGCCCAGTATGAGATGGAGCTGTTGCGGCAACGCATTGGCCTTCACGTGCAGAGCGACCCAACCACCACAAACACAACAAGAGCATCATCATCACCAACACCAACAACGTTGGCCAGCTTCAAGGCCATGATTCCACGTGCTGCTGCACATCGTTATGAGCTCCGCCGCTTCAAGGGTGATAACGCCATGATCCCCGCACTTGCCGCGGCATTGGTGCGGTACGCTAACATTGATGCAAACATGATTGTGGTGGATCCATTTGTTGGCAGCGGTAGCATCCTGATGGAGGCGTGGTTGGCTGTGCAATCCACGTCGTTGATGTTGGTGGGGATGGATCTCTGCGCCAAGGATTGCGTGCGTACGTCTGCCAATTTGCTGCCAGCACACTTCTTGTCGCTAGCGGCACTACATGGTGTTTTGCCATCATCGTGTACCACAGTGGAGATGGAGGAGCTCCAGCGTGGTTGGGCTTCGTGTGTGCGTCAACGTGCAGATGCCGTACCCCTCGAGGCTGATGCGGTGAAGCATTGCGCCACGTCGCTGATGAGTGGCGAGCCAGCACGTGAGGCGGAGGAGATTAGGCTGGGAAACATCTTCGCACACACGCTGCACAACTATCATGTGTGCTCGATGCAGGGATCGGCGCAGCATCTGCCCATGCGCAGCAACACCGTGGATCGCATCATCTCCGACTTGCCGTTTGGGCGGCGTTGTGGCAATCACAACAGCAATCGCAAGCTCTATCCACCTTTTCTTCACGAGTGCTACCGTGTACTTCGTAGCCCACCTGATGATGATGTTGTTGTTGGTGATGCTTCATCATCATCATCATCATCATCAACGGCAGCGGAAGGTGCGTGGTGGGGGAAGCGAAGCTCGCGAGGTGGAGGGCGTGCGGTGTTGCTGACGATGGAGGGAAGACTTATGTTGGAGATACTCACATCAATGCGTGCTACGCATCCGCTGGAGTTGGTGGAGCAGCCATTTTGCGTGGATATGGGCGGTTTGTTTCCCTACGTCTTCGTGCTGGAGAAGGGGAGGCCCAATTCATCCACGGCATCATCTTAATGTTCAGCAACACTCTAAATGGAGCGGATAGCGCTGCTACTAACACAACAACAACAACAACAAGTGTGTGTGTGCGTCTACCTTCAAAGCGAAACGTGTTTGTGTGTATGTGTGCTGTGTTGTAGTGCTCTTCTTCACCTTTCTTGGTTGTTTTTTTGCAGATTTAGTTACCAACACGTTAAGCTCTCTCGGCACCCCATCTTCATCTACGTACAAAGCACGCTAGACGTGTGGAGCTCGAGCTGGTACACGTACACATCATCTCACATCTAACGTTGATTCTCGAGACATGGCCAAGAAGGCTCTCCCTCCGCCGCGTGAGCCCGGCACACACACCAACTTGGAGGTGAAGGAGGCCCTCCACGCACGTGCGATGCGCCGCTCCATCCTCATCACCGCCGTTGTTTTTTTGCTCCTCGCCAGCCTCGCCGTTGTATCGAGCATCGCGCAGGAGTACGAGGGCGAGGACGACGCCAACTACCGCCCACGGATGATTGTTGTGGTTGCGCCAAAACTTTCGCCCATCTCCGTTCAGCGTGCGATGAGCGGCAGCAAGGCGCCATTCATGCGCCTCATCAGCTCAGCCGGTGGCGCCTACGCCACACTCACTGCCAATGCACAGAGCACACCCAACGCGAAAATCATCTCCATCCTCACCGGTGATGCATCATCGTCATCATCATCGGCCAATATGTTGCAGGGCAAGACATCATTCTTGCGTGCGTTGAAGGAGGCAGGCTACAACCCCGTTGTGGCGGCAGGACGTGCGTTGTGGTCCGGCGCAGAGGAGAACATCATCAGCGGCCAGTGCAACGTTGTTGGTTTGCTGGATAGTGAGTGTTCTGGCACATCATGCCCGGCAGAAGATGCACCGGCCTACTGCAATGCCTACCGTAAGTACGTGCTGAGCAACAACCCGCAATATTACGGCGAGGAGGTTGTGGATGCCTTCACACGCACTTTGGAGGTGGCTGGCGATGCTGTTTATGTGCAGCTTAACACCTTCGATGCAGTGGAAGACCCCACCAACCTGGAGCACCTGCTGCACATCCGCAGCATCTCCAACTTGCTTGACAACGCCATCGGAACCGTGGCGCTCGCACTGGCGGAGCGCACCAAGACGTTGAAGGAAAATTGGCTGATGATGGTGGTGGGTGATGGCGATGATGAGCACGCACACGCGCCATTCTTAATGGCGGCGTACTCCAACGGAGATCTCGTGCAGCTGCGCCCCATTGCGGATGCCACCTACAGCACCTCGAGTGTTTTTCACACCATCCTCCGGTGGTTTGATGTACGTGGAGCATCAGAATCTGAGGTACTGGGGCTGTGCTCCACTGGTATCAAGGTACGAAACTGCAAGAAGGAGGACGCGTGAGCTCCACATGCAGTAGCATCATGTTGTCGTTGTTGTTGGCGTCGCACCACAACCAACGTAACAGCCATCCATCAGTACATCGTTGATAATTCATTGATGCACCCCTCTTCACGTTGCCACACGTTTGCGTTCTTTCTATGTTTTTTTTGGTGAGCTCTCCACATCATGTCGTAGGAGATATTGATGCTCTTGAGGAAGGAAGAGCATCTCTTGCTGGGTGTGTGCATGTGTGGTGATGGGCCTCATCAACAGAAACGTTCGCCGATAGCCGTCTCGCCATGCATCATGGTGATGAGTGCCGTCCTTCATCCACCACCGAAGTCGCTGTAGGGAACATCATCTCCATCATAAAAATACAACACACATTCGTGGTGTGTGCAATCACACATCTCCGCAACTGACATGTCCATGTTTCACCAGCAACATTCACCTTCACTTCTTGTTTGATTTATTTGTGCGTAGAACGTGGCAGATCCACAACATCATTTTGTGTTTGTTGTCAGAACAAGGAGCAGCTCCAACGCACCTGTGTGCAAGACCTTCATCACTACAGAAGAAACAGACCACACACACACACCAATTAGATTGCATAGATACACAACAACAACAACAACAACAACAACTGAGAAGATGTTGGGCCGTGTTGCCTTGTCGCAGACACCAACGCGGCACATTTCATTAGTTGTGGATGGCAGCTCGCCATCGACGGACGAGGCATCGCCCGCGCCACACTCCGACGCGGGCTCGATGAGCCTCACGCCAGCACCAACCGATGATGTTGCACGCAAGCTTCGTGCCGTCAGTATGGCACTACACACACATGCAGATGCTTCATCATCAACCGTTGCAGCAACACGTTCTGCTTCTGTTGCTGCTGCGTGGCTGCGTAGCCCACCGCTCCCTGCTGGTACGCCTCCGCTTGCTCGGCCATCGACGATGGAGCGCGTGGATCTCTATTCGCGCAGTCCAGATCCACGCCAACCTGTGGTGGTGATGGAGATCAATGGTGATACAAGCAGTGATGATGATGATGATGATGATGATGTTGTTGTTCGACGACGCGCACGTAGTCCTTCACGTCCACGTTGCGATGCCGAGCCCACGCTACCTCCACGTGTTCCGCGCATGCGATACCGAGCCTCTTCACCATCACCCGATCGCAACAACATTAGCAACACAACACACAATGTTGTGTTGGGCCGTGCATCATCCACGTCTGCGCGCGTGGAAGCAGATTCACCCGTCATGGCAGCATCTCTCTCTCCCTTTCAGCAGGTAGAACGCACCCTCTCCTTCTCGATGCAACGCTGCGAACAGCGCGTTCATAACAACAACGATGATGATCATGATGATGGTGTTGTTGAGGTGGAGGGTGCATCACGTGTTGGTACCTTGTTGTGGAGTACACCCAAGAAACAAACCAACAAGACGTTGGCGGAGATGCGCTCGCCCTACTCGTCCATGACGTTGAGCCCCTTCAGCGACAGCCCTTCACCACGTGAGCCACAATCTCCGCCCGTGGAGGTGAGGATGCCCTCAACACATGCGCGCGGGCGATCATCATCGACGCGATTATCCACGATCAGCTCTACGACAGATGAGGAAGCTACAACATCTTTATTGGCTAAGCGATGGAGTAGTGTGCTACGACGCCAAAAGTTGGTGGAGATTGTTGTGGATCCTTCGCGATCGATCCCACTTCTTCTTCACAGCGATGATGTTGCCGCGGATGTGGCGCACAGACTAGTGGAGGAGCACCACATTATTAACCACAACATGGCTGTGGCGATACAGCGCCAACTTCAGGATGAGATTGATGCTCTACGCGCGGATTCGCCATCTCCACGTGCACGTTCGAGCTCCAATCATGGTGATGGTGCTCCATCATCTCGCCAACATCATCAACACAAACAGCGTGTGTGGCGCTCTTCATCATCCAGCAGCAGTCCGGAACCACGTGCCATTTCATTGACCTCTGTTGCCTCCACGCGCACAACACACTTACGAGATGAAGCACGTCGTGAGCGCGAACGTTTGGCACGCGAGGCGGCACACGTTGATGTGCCCACCTACCAACCAAGGATTGATGCACGCAGCGCACGTCTTGTGCGTGGACGGTCTGGCGGAGATGAGTTCTTCGCACGTCTCTCCACACGCACGCACACGATGCAAGCAGAGGAGGTGATGCACACGCATCATCCAAAAACCAACCGGCGCGGTCGTCGAGGTTCGCTGCCCATCACACGCAAGGTGGAGGAGCTGCGCGAGGAAACACAAACACGCGCCGCATCTGCCGACCGTGCCGCCGCCGTTGCACGTCAACGCGATGCATCGGCGCGACGTACTCGCTCTCATCAGCGCTCACCATCGCCATTGATGCCATCGTCTTCTGATGCTGTGCATTCACGTGCGGAAAGCACCGCATCTCCATCACCAACCGATTCATCCACCAACATCATTATCAGCCGGCCACCTCTTCTTAATCCTCCGCAACGGGCGATGCGGCATGTGGATGAACGTGCATCGGCGCGGCGAGCTCCATCGTCATCCACTGAAGAGATGGAGCTCCAACAACACTGCTCCTTTCATCCAAGCATCAACGCCGCCTCTCGTGCGTTGCTGGAGAAGTTTGGCGAACGTCTGCGTCGATCAAAATCTTCACCCTCGCCATCTCCACGACTTGCTGATGATGATGTTGTTGGCGGTGTGGTTGAGGTTGCGGAGAGGCGTCATGTAGATGCATCCTTGTCGGCAGAGACACGATGTGCGCCAACATTATCCACGAATGCTTCGATGCTGGCAAATAGAACGTGGCCCTCATCATCATTGGTGGAACATGCTCCGATGCATCATGGACGCGCACTTGGCGATCTCCCCACGCATCAGCACACATCGGTTGTACCTCCTCCTCCGACGTGGATGAGTACATCATCTTCGCCATCCCTCCTTCACGCCGCTCCTCCGGCGGAGTGGCGCGAGGCCAATACCGCGATTACACGCGATGCGCGAAGACACGCCGCCGTCGCGTGCGACGATGTACGTGGAACTCCGCGAGGCAGCTCTACACCAAACAGATTGTTTCTTGGCCGTTAAGGCGTACTTGCTGCCATTGTTGTCGTTGTGTTGTGTTGTGTTGTTGTGGTACCTAGTGTGCGCACGCATACACAACTACAGTGGCACATAGATTTATACCTCCCATCCAAACAGATTCATAGACGCAAACGTCGTGGAACTTTTTTGCTGTTGATGGTTCTCTTGGGCATCATCATCAGCATCCACGCACTAGAACAGCATTGACGTTCTTTTTGTTTTTTTCAAGTACAACATCATCAATGCCATGTATCTTCTTCTGCATACGCAGCGTCTTTGTTCTGCACACATTCACGATCTCTTCCTCCGCCCATTCATCTTCACAAGGGAGTGTTTCTTTTTGTGTTGAGTTATTGATACATACACACACTCGCACACAACAAACAACAACAACAACGTAGCAAGGATGCGTCGTGGCATTGGTGTGGCACATGTGCAGCAGCAGCGCCAGACGCAGCAGCAAATGGCCGACCTCGGCGCACAAATCACTGCGGAACGCGTCAGCCACATTCATGATGAGCTCGAAACATTTGAGGCACAACTTCGCCAACTTGCCAAGAATCATCACGACGACATACGCACCGATCCCGTTGTGCGTGCACGCTTTCGTCAGCTGGCAGACTCACTTGGGCTCGACTTGATCTCATCCAAGAAGAACGTGTTCGCTGGTGTGTTGGGTCTCGGGGATTTTTATTATGCGCTGGCAGGAAAAGTTGTGGAGGCGTGTATGTTGGAGCGACGCTTTTGTGGCAGTTATGTACCTCTGCGACGTGTGGTGGAGAAGACGCAGATCTCCGTCAATGCCACACTCACAACAACAACGAAACAACGCGGCAATGCAGTTGAAGATGTGGTACGCATCAGTGAAGAAGATGTTCTGACCGCCATCAAAAAGCTGAGTTGTTTGGGTGAAGGCTTCAATGTCGTGGAGCTCGGTGGCGTGAAGTACATCCAAACCACGCCAGATGGAAAACAAGGAACAGATACCATCCAACTCATCAACTACGCGCTCACACAACAACGTGCCAAGTTGCTGAAGACGAAGAACAACAGTGTACGTGGTGCGTCGCCAGCCAAACCTGCTGCGGTTAAGGCACCACCAACAACATCGCCACCATCAACATCAGCTTTGGGTGCTGCCTACGTACTCGGTGCACATCCCATGTCAGCGGATGGTGATGTGATGGCCGCATCCTCGCTCACGGATCAATGCATCTCCCTCACGAAGCGTGAGATTATAGATGCACTCTCATGGCCAGAACACCGTGCCACGGCTGCGCTTCAGTACATGATCCAAGCGGGATCGGTGTGGGTGGATTATCCGCACAAGGATGAGGTTGGTGCCAAGTTGGCAGCACCAACGTTGGTGGCGACGGAATCAAAGGAGGTGTGGCGTCGAGCAAAGAAGAGCACCACGGTTTTCGATGATGGCGCGGTGTACTGGTTTGTGGCACTCACCACCGCGGCATAGTGCTGGCCATCATCATCATCATCATCATGAGTACCTGTGCGTACAAGATTCGGCAACACGCGAGCTCTTTTGATATTCGCGACGGCTCACTGCTTTGTGTTTCAATCTCATACAATGATGAAGATGGATGTACGTCTCTGCAGTGTGGTTTGTGTGCGTGTGCGTACCCCCACCAACACAGTGATTTACATACCTTCACATTTCCTCTCTACTGTTTGTTGTAGTGATTTTTGTAGGATGCGCAGCAACAGCTGTTGGAGGTCTGCCGCAAGTCGGCGGATGTCAGCCACTCTCTTGGCCACATTTCCGCGGTGTATTCTTGCATCATCGCGTCATTCAGATGACCGCATGATCCGGCATGCGATGCTGCCAAACACAACTCACAGAGGAGCTACATTGATGTGTACCAAGCGCTTTTCATCATCATCATCTTCTTCTTCTGTGGCTCATCCTTCATCTTCACGTACCGCAGCTTCTGCCGTGGTGGAGGAGATCTACGCCACGCTGCACACCGTTGATGATGCATTCGTGCATCTCTTGGATGACCGACGACGTACCTATCGAGATGATGTACTCCTCGAGCATCTGCAACCACTTCGCACACAAATGGCGCACCAACTTCGTCGATTGAGCGGTGATGAATCTCCGCACCTCCGCAATAAGCAACACGAAGGAGCTACCACACCAGAAGAGGTGGCCGTACTCCGTCGCGTGTGGCAACGCGAGAGGCCCAACTCATCAGAAATGGATTTGTACGTGGCGTTGATGTCGAGCGCGCTCATCACGACGGAGGCTGACGTACGTTGGCTGATGATGGAGGTGGAGGAGCGTGGCGGGTCGGCGGCCATGTATGCCGCGGTGCTTCGATCACTTCCCTTCGTGTGCCTCACATCATCATCAACATCCTCAGAGAGCAGCACAATGATGAAGTGTATGGATCGCACAATGCTGGGCAATCTCTCAGGCTTCTACTTTGGACGAGCCCTTGCTCGTCATGACGACGCCTCATCATCATACAACGCACCTCTCGTGGATGCATCGGTGTGGCAGGCCTTCTTCACTCTGTGTGCGATTGCACAAACAACACCAAAACTGATGGATCAGTGGTGGTCGCGGTACACGGACTTCTACACCACACATGCAGCACACGCATCAACCTCGGAAGCCCAACCATTGCCACTTCATGCCACACACAGCATCCTCTCATGGGCTGCGAAACAGCGCGATGTGGAGCGTGCGCTGACCTACTTTCGTACCGCCAACGAACGCGGTCTCATAGCCACGGCATCATCATCATCATCACGCGTGTACGCACCAGGTTTTCTGAGTTCCAAGCACAAGACGTTGGACGATCAGCAGGAGCAGCTGCGCTTCTTGGCGAAGCTCCTCTCAACAGGCAAGACGTTGCGCCTCGATGGAGGCTTGAAGGAGATGGTTCTGAAGGATTTACGACGGCTGACGGATGCACAAACACTCACGCGTGCTCCGTGGGGTGTCGTGAATGATGTCCTCAGCGGCTTGGATATGCAGAGTGCGATGCGGCTCTTGAAGATGTGTGGCGATGCACGTGGAGGTGATGGAGAGATCCCATTCATGTTGTGGGCTGCGTTGTTGCGGCGGTGTTGCCAGGATCATCACGTGGAGGAGGCGGAGTCGCTCTTCACCTTCATTCGTCAACGTTTTTCACTCACGGTGATGCACAAGCGTCAGTTGGTGGAGATCATGTTGCGCATGTACGCCACTCTGAGCCCAAGCGATTTTCCATCCGCTCTCGCACTCTTCCATGATCACGTTCACCAGCATCCTCCGACAGAACCGGTGGTGGTGGCCGATGTGGAGCTCTACACTCTCCTCGCACGTGCGGCAGATTCACGCAATGCTGCCATGATGATCTTTTTGGAGGCATGTGCAGAAGGTGTTGGCATGTCAGCCGACATGTTTGAAGCTCTTCTTGCTGCACACCCACATGCTGCGATGAGCTCCTTGAGCCGCAAACTCCCCCACGACTACACAAGCTCCTCACTTGATGCGCAACTCCGCATTCCCGCCAACGTGGATGCGCACCTCCGCCGTGAAGAGGCTCAGCGACTTCGTGGGAAAGAGGTGCTTGACTCTACAGGAGGCACGTAGAAAGCAACAACAACCAACATGAATGTGGTGCGTGTTGCACTCATCTATCCTAATGGTACCATGAAGATGGTACTGGCCCGCTAATACACATGCATTTAATCTGGCTTCTATAAGAGAGCATGACGATGATGCATCAATGGCCTCATGATCATCTTGCACTTCCATCATCTTTTACGCTTGTTTTCGTTGTTGTTGTTTTCGTTTGCGTGTAAAGGCGCGTACGTCCATTCTCTTCAGGGACGTTCTGGCCATCATCTTCCTCCCCTCTCCACACGTACATACACACATTAGGAATATTTGTTTTCGTTCAGGCTTACACCACTGAATACACGCACACGTACACACACTTTTATACGACTCACGTGTACGCCCACACACGTTCATTGCAACACTTCATCCAACACATGCCCTCTGCCTCCACCTCCTCCGCCGCCGGTGGCGATGCGGTCAATGCGGTATCGCCCACCAACAACCCGGACGCACGAAATAACAACAATCGTGCGCCACAACCACAAGAACAACAACAACAACGGCAAAGCTCTACGCCACGTGGTAGCCAACGTCATTCTCGACGCAGTGAAGAAGGTGCCATGGATGCCACCACACCACGTGGTACACCACCACTTGCCCCACGCACAGCGCCTGTGCCGCTCATCACGCCGCGATATCAACGCAAGAGCCGCACCAACCGTCGCATGGATATATCTGATTCGATGCCAGACCAGCTCACCGCGAGCGAGGCACTCCGTAGCCACGCCACGGAGCGCATGCGCATCCAAAGTGGCCCGATGCAGTACGATCAGCTCATTCATTTTCACACCTACGACGTGTACCGGCACGGCAAGAACCAAATTCACAGCCGGAGTGTTGGCTACAGCTCCGAAGGTGATATCGTCATGACGCGTGAGGATGTCTCAGAGCCTGGTGAAGGTGACAACCGCTTCACACGGAAACATGTGCTCATCTCGAGCCCAACGGTGCTCGACAGCAGCGCACGACGCCCGCTGAGTGATGGAGAGCTCCTCAGCGGCCGCAAGATTCGCATCAACCGGCCACGCTACAAGAAGTACCCCGGCATCTACGCCCCGCGCAACAAGAAGACGCGCAATCGCCTCATCAATGACTACTTCGCGCACGATGAGTCGCGCAAGTTGTTGGAGATGGCGCGCAATCGTCGCGAGGAGGGCCTCGAAGATGATCAGCCGGTGCTAAAACCATCTTTTGGCGATCTGCCACCCGCGGTGTTGCGCGCCTTCGACTTGAAGGACGATGCACAGACGCGCGAGCTCGAGCGTCTTGGCATCACCATGACACCGCCCGCCACTTACGCACAACAACCACGTGATCCAGATGCCGCTGAAACACGATTTCAGGGATTAAATCTGCGTCTGCGTAGTGAGTTGCAGCACGCGCTGAGTAGTGAGTTCCTCCGGCAACAAATTGAAGATTTGGAGGTGGTTTTCATGAGCTACATCCAACATGCCAACGTGGAGGAGTCTCTGGTCATTCGCTTTCGAGATGGTTATGGCCGCCTCATTTGTCATGGTGTTGGTGCATATTATCTCCTCCACACCGAGTCGCGGCCCGACGCACAAGGAAGTGGCAAGCTTACCTACGTCAGCTTGCCACAAAACCGCAAGACGGGTGTTCGTCGGGTTCATCTCCCCAACGCACCCTTGATGCATATACTTCGTCGCTCCAGCCGATCCAAGAACAGCTGCTCGCCCTCCATCTCTCCGCAGGCAACGCCACAACAAATGCCGCAGAGCCCCATGGAGGCGATGCCGCCGCTGGAGCTCGAGCCAGCAGCGACTGCTGACGTGAGCTCCACCGCCGCATCTACAACGCCAAACGTTACCTCAAGTGAGCCAACCACCAACACCAACACCAACACCACCACAACGGATGCTGCTGTTATTGTGGCAAGTGGTTTGGTGAATCGCACCGTGATACAAACCGTCAACGGCGTACTCCCCAATGTGGAGGTGCCAATTTATGTACCGGAGTTGCGTTTGGATTTTCTTGCCATCGCCGATGGCGCTGATGTACTTCGCTCGCCATCTGCCGGACCACAGTTGATATCTGATGGAGCACCAACAACAAGCAAGAGCAAGTCCAAGAAGTAGCTCACCCAACAACAACCTGACTACACACTCGTCGTGCTTAGTGTTCGCCGCGATGACGTGTACGTGAGTGTTATGAAACTGAAAACCAAATATTGCAAATGGAGATCAACAAACAGGCATGTAGCGTGATGAGCATAGCCGTTGTACCTCCCTCTCTCTCTCTGGAACCACCACTCCCTTTCCTGTTTGATGATGATGGTAGGAAACATGCGCAGATGATCATCATCGCGTTGTTCTGAATCTTGCTTCTCCAACATGTGTGGGAAGTAGCTCACTCTGTGATTGTGTGTGTGTGTGTGTGTGTATTGTTGTTGCTGTTTTGACGCACATGGCCCGTATACTGCGTACATATCCCACTCTCCTTCCCTATTCTTGTTCTTGCCAGCTGTACTTGTAGTTTCCTCTCTCCCATCTAGCTTGCTCTGTTGTAGGGGAGCATCCAAAACACACGCACAGGCGCGCGCGCACATCACGCACCGACCATCTCTCCTACATTATCACCATCAACATAGAAGCTGAATCCATCTACACCGTCGTGGAGCAGTTTTTTGGTTTTTGTTTCATTAAGTTTCTTTGCCTACACAGACAACACTTGTTGTCATGCCGTGCAGCCTCATTTACGGCACATCGGTGCCACCGCGGCTGGAAGGTCCCACCCTCGGCGAGCTCCGCATTCGCGTGGAAAAGATGATCCTCGACGATGATGCCATCAATCACAACCCATATGTACGTCTCTCTGGTGGCCACGCACACGTGCAGCCAGACCACACACACAGCCGTCATGGCGTGAGCTCGCCGAATCGCTTCGTTGTTCCGGTTGACCACTGCGCGGTGAGCCCACTCTTTTGGGGAGAGGTGCAGCCAAGCGCAACATGCCAGCCCGCCACACCACAACAAACGCGTGGATGTGCCACTCTCGTCTATCCCATCAAGGTGAAGGAGGAACGTTTTGCGGAGTACATCCATAACATGAATCAATCGCCACATCATGGATTGCAGCTGGAGGTGTACGTGCCGTCGAGCTACAGCGGTCGTAGTGCGGTGCCAATTGGCAAGGCCATTGTGAATCTGCAAACGTTGCAATCGGGCAAGCCACTCCAGGGTTGGTTTAGCGTTGCTCATTACCCAGCCGATGCATCGATCGAAGGTGGTGATGCACATCATGATCATGATGAGAATGATGATGATGATGATGATGGTGATGATCGGGCGCCATCATTTGTGGTTATAGGAAAAGTGAAGCTGCATTTTGCAGTGAGCTTCTTTCCCGGTGCGCGCGCCACACGTGGGGCCAAAACACAACGTGTGGGCCAACATGCGATGCGGCAACGACGTGGAGCAGCGGTACGTGGAGAGGAGAGCGTTGCAACACCAGGTCCATCAACAACGCACAACGACTATGACGCAGAGATTGTTGTAAATGAGTCAAGCGATGAAGATGAAGAGTTCATCCAGCCTCATCGCAAGCGCCAAGAGCACCAACAACAACAACAACAACAACATCGTGGACGATCCAGCAAATCTCCACTGCGTACTGCCACGATGACGGCCACCACTGCCACTCATCCTCCCACCAACAACAACAACAACCTTAACGACTTAGCAGCATCAACGCCGCCTCCTGCTGTTGCAGATACAACAACATCAGCAAACGCTCCTACGCACATGCCAGTACCTGCGGAGGCTCTTTCTGCACCCGCACGTGATGGTTTAGCTTCCATCGTTGATCGTGGTATTCATCTGCGCGAACGCATGACGGCGGCGTTGGAGCAACGTGGCACATCATCCATTCATGCCGCAGCACATCGACGTGAGCTGGGACGTATTCGCGCTGAAGCATCCGGCCTTAACTCCACGCCACGATCATCGATCCTCGCACAACGCACAACGGCCGTGAATACTGATGTTCGCGCTGATGATGTGGAGATGGATGCCGATGACTCCTTCTACACGGGCGAACGTAGTGAGGAAGAGGTGGCGGTGATGAAGGAGGTACGCGCAGATCAACATCGACGCAAGGAGGAAGCCAAACAACAACAACGGGTTTCAAAGAGGACGGCGGCCAACGCACGCGGAAACAGCCCCGCCGTTGTTCTTCCACGCGTGAAGCATCGCACACACGATGGCCAGCCTCGCATACCTCCACCCACTACAACCGCAGCAGCAACACCTCCTGCTGGTGCTACTCCACTCAACACCATGGATGGACGTTGTGTTCTTGTGGAGATGACCTTCAGTGACCTCAGTTTCAGCTCCACGCCCATGACGAATGATTTGGCAGAGTTGCGTTTGCAAGTGCGTCTCTCCGCCGACATTACAACAGAGCGGCCATCATCTGGCCCCTTCTCCAGCTTCGTGCATCAGCTTCCACTGGCGCAACCCAGCATTCGTTTAGCATTTCCAGTACGTTCATTCTCTGAAGAGCGCAGCCGTTTGGTGATTGAATGCCTAAAGATACACTCGCAGGTGCGTCATACGCAGGAAGGTGGGATGATGATGGAGAAGCCGTTGGGAGCAACACGTGAGGTGGTGGCGGAGGAGCTGGTTGGTCTCTGCATCGTTGGCCTCTTCGCACAATCTAGAGAAGTGGTGTTGCGCGATCCTCTCACGGGCCTAAACAACGTGTATGCGCATCTATCGATTCGTACCGGTGCGCAGAACGGAAGTGTACGTGGTGATGGCGATGCTCCACATGGAGTGTCATCTCCCACCACCGCGGGTGTACGTCGAGGTGAGGTTTTTGGCGGCAACGACGCGACGCACGCCGGCCGAACAACTTCCGCACCACCTGCTTCATCGCCTGCCGTGCATCCATCCCCAAACTCTAACAACACAACCAACAGCAACACCGCAGAGGTTGGGGCTCTCATCTCTCGAGAGGCACGTCGCAGCACACCAACACCTGAAGATACATCTGCGGCAGCTGTTGTTGCAACGCCACCACCAGCAGCTGCGGCCGTGAGTGCGGAGATGTTGGCGGCAGCCTCCACGAATGCCGCCGGTGTTGCTGCAGGGGCAGGTGATGCAGCAGCGGGTGCTGTTGATGGCATCTCTCCCACAACAACAACAACAACAAAACCCTCTGATGTCATTCAGACGCATCAGCTCATTCAAGCCGGTGATACACGTGGGATGCCACTCTCCGTGTGTGCTTCGCCAACTCTCGCCCTCTCCCTAAACATCTCATCCGCCCGGCTCATCTCCACCGTTCGCGTGGAACGACGTCACAGTGGCGCCATGGACCTCATCTCCCACACATGTCCGGTGATGGATGATGAAATTGGTGCGCCAAACTCCTTCTTTGTGGTGGAAGAGGTTCTGAGCGGTGAAGATGGCTGCAGCGTTGGTGCTGTGCCGGAGTGGCGTGTAGAGGAGGTTCATCAGGGCCACTACGACCGTACCAATGTAGTGCCGCACAGCAACAAGCCCGTCTTTGACTACGCCGCCATCTTGCGTCTGCCGATGGAGAGTGTGTTGCTGCGACAGGGTGGTGGTGATGATGTTGCTGGAACATCATCATCCTTTCGAGCACATCATCCACGTCGCGCACCGCTCCTACGTGAGCTTCAACTAACCTTGTGGCACCACATCAGTGAAGGCGATGAAGCACACATCCCATCTGTTGCGGAAGCCGATGAAGTTACGATGGAGCATAACTTTTGGTCCAACGCGGCGTGTATGGGCATCTGCAAGATCGATCTGCGACCACTGAAGTACCTGGCGCAGTTGGATGGCTACTACCGCATCTATCATGATCCATCGGCGAATGGGGCGGCGGTGGCGGATACAGGCGTCACAACGATTCGCGGTTGTGCAGAGATGCCACAACACAACGAGGATGGGGAGGGAGCTGATGGAATGGTGGTGGGATACGTACACATTCGCGTCGGGTTGGCTCGTCCATGAGCACATGAGTGAGAGACGCAGCGCATCCAACAACAACATGGATGATGTTGTTGTTGGATGATGATGATGATGTGTTGCGCTGGAGGATAGAGAACGCGCCAATGGCGCGTTCGTTGAGGTCTAGATGAGGTTGGCGGAGATTGATACAGCCTCACTGGTGTTGTACTCCATCACACACACGCTTCACTGCCCACTTTATACCGTGGCACATGATGGAGCTGGTGTAGATGTGTGGTGGGCTACGATGGATCGAGATGAAGTACGTCGGTATGCTTCTTTGGCGGTGTTGGCCGCTCTTACACTTTGTGTACGTGTATGTGTGTGTGTAGCATCTTTGGTGAAAGCATCATCTTCTTTTTGTGTCTGTGCTGCACGTGCGTGTATTGTAGTAAGGTACGGCAATCTTGGTCTTTGGTGTTCAGCAGAATACACAAACGTACTCGGCGCTGAACTTCGCGTTCACCAAGTAGGCCTGTTGCACACAACAACAACAACAACAACATCATTCATAACTTCTTAGAACTCATCGCACGAGTAAACATTTGTTCCCATTGGCATTTTGTTGTTGGGGTAGCACGAGATTGGGTCGTTCATACACACACAACGAACATCTTCAAGCATGAGTAGTCGTGGCATGGAAAGCACCGATATACATGTGGTGAGCCCAGAGGAGGAAGATGATGTAGCAAGTACATCACCGCTTTCTGAAGTTGATGCCCACGACTCTGACGAAATGATGGCCGATGAGGTGCCGGACCAGATCAGCAAGCACACCACCTCAACGCACTCTCCATCGATGGAGCGCTGTGAGCGTGAGGCAGTTGCGTATGATGATGATGATGATGATGATGATGATGATGATGGAACACCGCACAAAAGCATGGAGTTGGCAACGTTGCGTGGCGATGCGATGGCAGAGGAGCCATCGCTTCACGGTTTTGCCGCCTTCCAACCTATGCCGCCAGACACCACGGAGATCATGGCGAGGGCGGATAACTACTTCGTCTCGGTGAGCGACCCCTACGACGGTACGTGGACGGTACGCGCACCGAACCCATTTTATTCATGCTATGCCGTGATGCGCATGCTCTACACACAATCCTTATTGGCCATCTTCTATATCATTGGCTTCTTCGTTGTGTTGTTTGGTCAGTACTTCTCCACGGGCAGCAACCCAGCGTGCTGGTACACCTTCTTGTGCATCCTTGTGTATGCTGTAGAGATGGCGTGTTTGATGGGCTATGAAGGACTGCAGCACCGCCTCACGCTGCGTCGCCGTGCGTGGAAGTTGGCCGAGCCCGCCATCTTGGCCTTCTGCTTCATTCTGGAGCTGGTATCGTGGTCATTGTGGTCGGCGAAGGAGGTGCGCACCTCTTCCTTCTACTTTGTGTGTTTGTTGCGTCTGGCCTGTTGGACGGCGCATGGTATCACACGTTGGGTGCATTTGCAAATGGCGTTGCGCGTACTCTGCTCCGCAGACCGACGCCGCTATCAGCAAGAAGGCTTCGATCTTGATATGACCTACGTTCATCGCAACATTGTCGCGATGGCATGGCCGGCAACCAACTTCGAGCGCATCTTCCGCAATCCAATGGATGAAGTCGTGGAGTTCCTCGATCGCAAGCATCAACGTTCCTACCGCGTTGTGAATTTGTGCTCGGAGCGCACCTACGACCCGGCCTACTTCCATGGTCAGACGACGTGGATCTCCATGGATGATCATAACCCAGCGGAGCTCTCCATGATGGTGGGTTTTTGCCGTGATACGGCTGACTTCGTCATGGCAGATCCGTACATGCGCATGGTGGCGGTTCATTGCAAAGGTGGCAAAGGACGTACCGGTGCCATGATTTGCGCCTATCTCATGTACGTTGGCCTCTGCCGCACCGCTGACGACGCACTTCACCACTTTGCCGCCCTTCGTACGAAGCCCAACTCATCATCCTTCCAGGGCGTCCAGGCACCTTCGCAACATCGCTATGTGCGCTACTTTGAGCGTTTGTTGCGGATGCCAGGCATGCGCATTCCGAGCTGCCCCGTACACATTCGCGCACTCCGACTCTACAACCTGCCAAAAGTGTGGTACACGCATGGGCTGGGACGCTTGTGGTTCGTCGTGATGCGCAAGCCATGCACCGAGCGTGAGGTGGTCTTCATCTCCAACGAGAGCGTGGCATTCCATCCGGAGGTGCCGGACCCAAGCACCTACACCGCCAGCCAACTACGTGATTTGCTCGGCTCCGATGAGCAGCACGTCTATGACCCTGGGAACCAGGTAGATGTGGATGGTGGGGCACCTGGTGCGGCCTACCAACTTGATCAGACCTCCTTCACCTACTTCGTGGGCAGCGACTTCGTCAATGGGATGAGCTTTAGTGATGTGCAAGCACACTTGGCCAACTACCACGCGGATGCGACGGTGCCGGTGTCCATGGAGTACAAGGATGTGGCAGATATTCCGGAGTTGGATGGAGATGTTGTGGTTAAATTCTTCTTCGCGCGCAACGACCCCAACCCGCTCACCCCAACGATGCAGCTGTGGTGGCACACGGGGATGGAGGGTCGCTCGGCACTCCGCTTTGATCGCTCGCAGATTGATGGCCCACCGAAGGATAAGAAGTACAAGTGCTTTCCCGCCGACTTCGCGGTGGAGGTGGAGCTTGGCTAATAGAGCTTGGTGATGGTGGCACATGTGCGCTGCGCGTACCACAATCTCGGAACATGATGCTTCACATTCCTATTGATGCATATGGTTGTTGTTTGTGAAATCTTCTTCACTCACTCTTTCTCCTCCCTTTCCCTTCATCTTCATCTTCATATTGATTCTCACGCACCACGTTTAGTGCGCTGCTTTAGACGTGGCCACGCACCAATCATTTGTTGTCGCTGGCCTCTACTCTACTTAGCCCCTCTCAGCCAACACAGCAGTTGTGTAGTCAGCAACACACACATACACGTACACGTACACAACCCACTCTTCATCATCATCATCATCATCATCATCATGGCGATGCGTGTGAATGTGCTGGGCCCCAGCACCGTGAAGTCAGAGTATCACTGCGCCACCCTCGTTGGCAACTGGGCCGAGGAGCGCGAGGCCTTCGGCGCCGGCAGTCGCTCCACCGGTGATGCCAAGATTGATGGGCGCACCGTTTACAACACCTCCTACCTAGAGAGCTCTCCAGAGGCCATCAGCAACGCCAAGCCCCCGGCATGCTTTGCTGCCGAAGCACCACGCGAGCTGATGTTCTTCCACGGAGACTTCACGAACCCGGTGAAGAACCAGCTCACGATGGGCGAGCTGAGCTACACCAACCGCAAGGTGGAACCCATCACGACGGAGGAGGCACTGGATATGACGGGCATCAGCAAACGCCGCTACCTCACCAACGCCCTGAAGCGCTCCATGGGCCAACACGTGTTGGAGGATGGCACCATCACACAAAGCCGCTCGGCAATGCGCGAATCAATGCGTCTCCGGCAGCTGAACTCCACCGGCCATGAAATGGATGAAGAGATCCTCGCCGCCTCACGCGAGAGTGGCTATACGCCACCCGAGCTTCCCCCGATTGGCCGTGTGGCAGATCGCCAACGCTTCCTGACGACGAAGCATGTTACGATCGATGCCACGGGCCAACATCTCCGCACCAACCTGAAGCCCTACCCACTCACTACGAGTGAGTGCATCGGTACGCACATGAAGTGGTCTAACAACCCCATGTACAAGACAAATCTTCGCGTTGAGTACGAAGACTAGATTGGATTGGTATGGTTGGCTACGTACGTCATCTTCCCGCCACACAACAGGGTGATGAGGAAACCACCACGTGGATGCCATCATCATCATCATCATGTATAGGACGCGTTCTTGGCGATGAGGGGGAGTTAGATCGCATCATCATTGTGTGAGGGATGCACATGCGATCAAAGGACCTCCATCGCGAAGGATGATCGACGTACGTTGGAAGAAGAACAACTTTCCTTCTCCTGTGACCAAAAACCTCGTGTTATGAGTTCTACCCACTACATGTAAGGTTGTTCGTTTGTATGCATCATCATCTTCATTATAACAACATTTTCTCCTCCTTCATACACCTCTCTTCCTTCTCGTTGAGCTTCCACCACATACACAACAACAACTCCCACCATACACTGTGAATGTCTCTCCAGATTGCTCTCTGTGCTCCCCCAGCGGAAGCAGCAACCGTGCTGCCACTCATTCAGAAGCATCTGGGGCTTTCATCCAACAACCTTTTCGTTGGCCACAGCGTCGCTGACTTCGAAGCAACGAAGAAGGCCAACACGCCCGTTGCGCTCGTGGTTGTGCCAACACCCGTATCGGCCGAGGTCATTCGGAGCATGTGTGATGACCACGCCTCCGCCACACGTCGGGTGCGTTGGATTTACAGCCTTTCCGCTGGCGTGGATGCCTACAAGCTGAAGGACGCATCGACAGAGCTTGCCAACATTCCTATTTACAACGCACAAGGATGCTTCTCGCAGATCCTTGCTGAGCACGTACTCTTCTCGATGCTCCACTTCAACCGCCAGCCGTGGAGGTTGGTGGCGTCGAAGGCCGCCAAGCTGTGGGATCAGTACAACATGGTTGGTCTGCGCGGGCAGAAGGTTGGCATCTTTGGCTACGGTGATATTGGCCGTGCGTGTGGTCGTGCCGCCGCTGCGATGGGGATGGAGGTGACGGGCATTCGTCGCACAGCTTCTGATGTAGATGTGGATGAGTATGGCGTACGTGTACGTACAGATGCAGCGGCTGACGAAGTGATTCGTACATCTGACTTCATTGTTGGTGTGCTACCTGGAACTCCATCGACGGCACACTTCTTCAACCGCGATTTCTTCTCACGCATGAAGCCGAGTGCAGTATTCATCAACATTGGTCGTGGAGCTACACAGTGTGAAGATGATTTGGTGCAGGCGTTGCAGGCTGGTACCATTCGTGGTGCAGCGCTCGATGTGTTCGAGAAGGAGCCACTTCCGGAGAGCTCACCTCTGTGGAACCTTCCCGATGACAAGGTACTCCTCTCCGCACATTGTGCCGACCGCACAGCAGATATTTTTCAAATCACCTGCCTCCGCTTTTGCTCACTCTTTGATGAGTACATGAAGACCGGCGCCATCAACACGTATCGTGTGGATCTTCACAAGGGTTACTAATACGTGCAAGAAGGGGAAGTTATGTTCCTCTCTCACACACACATAAGTGCGGTGTACGCTCTTTGGAGTTTCTTCGTTTGTTGGTTTTTAGCCATGACGTGTTCTTCTCACTCATGCGATTTCGTCATTCGTCGTTCCCCCCTCTCCTTCCCCTCACTCTCTGCAGCTCCCCATACGCATTGTTCTCGGTTGATTACGTGAGTGTGGGTAGGTGCCATGTTGTGGTCAATGTGGCAACAGAGAAAACAGCAGAAGACGTGTGATGATCTGCTTGGTGACGAAAGTCATGTACATCTCCTCTTTGTGAGGAGCAACGTGTGCGCGTTTTGGTCCTTCACAGGAGTGGTGAGGTTCTTGTGGTACTTTCCATCACATCAACACCGTTGTTCCGTGTTTTGTTGCAGTTTTGGAGGAAGATCCCCTTCATTCTATGTTCTTCAGCGGCACTGATATTTTTGCTTCGCTACTGCACTTCATGATACTCCATGAAAGAGTGCACGCAACAACACACACACAAGCACATGTGTTTATGCTCATTGGTGGAACCTGATTCATACACGTACGTACATGGATCATGATTGTCTTGTTGTGTTCTTCATCCATGTGTACGAGCCATTATTCTTTGCTCCTTGGTGTATTGTATGTGTTAGATTCACTTCTTCAGTTACACAATTGCTTCAACGTCAGTGCTCTTCACACATGCCGCCTGCACCAGCTCTGTGCATCTGCATGCCGCAGGGACGTATTAACCGAGTCCTCGCAGAGTGCACGCAGAAATCCATCTTTTCGGCCATTCATCACTGCTCCACCAACGCAACCGTGGAACTCGCCGAAGCGAAGAAGTCTGGATCTCCCGTTATTCTCCTCGTCCATGACAGCATTGGGCACGATGCTATCAAATTCATGTGTGCGGATGTGCACGCAACACCACGGCAGGTGCAGTGGATTTACAGTCTTAGTACCGGCGTGGATCCATACAAGCTTCCGGAGTTGCTGAAGGAGCTCGCCAACATTCCCGTATACAACGCACGCAAGTGTCATGGAGATATCCTTGCTGAGCACGTACTCTTCTCGATGCTCCACTTCAACCGCCAGCCGTGGAGGTTGGTGGCGTCGAAGGCCGCCAAGCTGTGGGATCAGTACAACATGGTTGGTCTGCGCGGGCAGAAGGTTGGCATCTTTGGCTACGGTGATATTGGCCGTGCGTGTGGTCGTGCCGCCGCTGCGATGGGGATGGAGGTGACGGGCATTCGTCGCACAGCTTCTGATGTAGATGTGGATGAGTATGGCGTACGTGTACGTACAGATGCAGCGGCTGACGAAGTGATTCGTACATCTGACTTCATTGTTGGTGTGCTACCTGGAACTCCATCGACGGCACACTTCTTCAACCGCGATTTCTTCTCACGCATGAAGCCGAGTGCAGTATTCATCAACATTGGTCGTGGAGCTACACAGTGTGAAGATGATTTGGTGCAGGCGTTGCAGGCTGGTACCATTCGTGGTGCAGCGCTCGATGTGTTCGAGAAGGAGCCACTTCCGGAGAGCTCACCTCTGTGGAACCTTCCCGATGACAAGGTACTCCTCTCCCCACACTGTGCCGATATGCGTGAAGACTTGATTGGTGTTTCGGTTCGTCGCTTTGAAAGTCTGGTGGAGAAGTACATCAACGGGGCCTCTTTTGCTACGGAGTACCGAGTGAATCTGGAGCATGGATACTAACATGAAGTTCATTTCCACAACGTTTCTCGTTTTTTTTCTTTTGTTTGCGTTGCCGATGCATGGTGATTGCGTGCGTATCGAAGATATTATGGAGCAAATGCAGATGATGTCATATCATCACACGCAACATGTTGTTCTATTCAGCAGTGATGATGATGTACCACATCTGCACCGACCGACCCTTACACCTCTAAGCCTACCTACACATGAACTGCAGGTACTAGTTCCGTAACTTACAACTACTGGAAGTAGCACATGAACCTACAACATGGATACTCGTGCTACTTGAAAAACGACTTCCTGGAACACACACATACACTTCACCACCTTGGATTGCTTCCACACGAGAGGCAACATCTACTTGTACTTGTTCTTCTTCTCTATCGTGTTATTTTTTTTTGGATTGCGTAGCTTACTGCGTTCTACACAACCTCACATTGTGTCTTGCTTCATTCTTACACGTACTTTGTACTCCTCATCATCATGCTTGACAAGTTCAAGGTGCAGATGGTGTTGCAGCTGAATTCGGCGGTGTTGGTGCCCGGTGACACCGTGAAGGGTGGCCTGCATGTGACGGTGAAGGAGGAGGTGGAGCTGACGGCAATACGCTTTGAGATGTACGGCACCGAAAAAGCCAGCGCTACCCTCAGCGACCGCCAACGCACCGAAGTGACGCGTGAGTTTCTGCACTTCAAGAAGATCATCACACTCACGGGCTACTCAGTGCAGAGCGGCAAACGTGGTGGGCTAACCTTGGCCCCTGGCAAGTACAGCTATCCCTTCGAGTTTCAGCTCCCCTACGGCCTACCTCCCTCCTTCTTTTGTGAGGCATCGTCGGGGGAGTCGGACCTGCAGTACATCGCACGTGGCGTGTGCGTGATACCCATGGGCTTTGATGCCAAGGAGGAGCGCAAGTTGTTGATGTTGCAAGCCACACCGGAATCGTACTTTCTGCACACACATCAGGTGCCCGTCCCGCTGAAGCCTGCCACGTCTAAGATTTATGGCATGGGCTGCTGCGGATGTTTTTGTTGCGAGCACAAGGGTGCGTCAGTGGAGGTGAAGGGATCCGTCTTTCCTACCATGGTGGTTCTGCCACATTATGTGAAGCCGTTGAAAAAGCATCAGCCGCCGGTGTTGGCGTGTGCACGCGAGCCCTGTGCCGTGGATGGAGAGATACCACTCGCTCTCCCTCCACAGCCCAACGACGTGGCGTTTCGTCTTGTGGTGCGCAACACAAGCCAGACGGACGTCATTAAGGTTGTTGGGGTGAGGGTGAAGCAGGTGTTGAGGGTGGAAGTGGATGGCCATGTTCGAACACGCTGCATTGTGATTGGATCTTGTGGCCGTAAGGTGCCGAATGAGCAACTGTTTCCAAACGAAACCGTCACGATGGATTTGGTCGTACACATCAATCCATGCCCACGGGTGACGAACAACTCCAAGCATGATCAGTTTCCGTTGCCCACACTGCACACGCCCTACACACGTGTCTCGACGGTGGTTGAGGTGGTTTTCCCTGATGTTGTTGTGGATGAATCATTTGCGTGTTTGTCAGCGTTGGAGGTGGTGACGGCGGTGGATAAGACGAATCGTGAAAAGGCAGCGGTGCACGAATACGTCTCTAGCATCATCTTACCGGAAGACAAGAAAGGAGCATCAAAGTGAGTCTGAGTCATTCTCACCATCATCATCATCATCATCAACGTGAAGAGCCGTACACGCCCACGGTGGAACCACCGCGGTGAAATAAGAATTCTCAGGTACGATTGCGTTCTGTGTTCTTCTGTCGGATGTTTCCTTCATTCTTGTTTGTTTGCCATTGTGGCTGCGCTGGTGCCGTTTTTTTTTTGGCGCTCGTGTACCATGCTGTGTATGTTGTTGGTATACGTCGGTGTTGATGTACGGCCTCCATCACACATTGTTCGTCATGCTTCTAAGTGCATCTGCTCGCTGCTGTGTTTGCCACATCCACATGCGAGTGGTGAATATATTTTTTCCACGGTTATAACTGTGATGGTGAAGGTCGGTTTCTCATTGCGCGCGCAGCTCGACGACGTACAGTCGTGGAGCACATCAACATCATTCATCAATCCGCACATTATTGGTTGTGGAGTTAAGGAATGAATGGTCGCAGCGCGGTTAACGACTGTATAATCATTATTTCTGTCGTTGTTGTTGTATTCTTGGGGGGAGCCACACGTTTAATCACCATCTATGCAACGGTGTAGTTCTGAAGTGGAAGGAGGTACCAACAACACAACCATCATCATCATCATCATCATCACTTCCCTATATCCCTACTCTCTCTCTCTCTCTCATGAAGCGAAGCTGTGTAGCGATTCCTACTTCTGTAGTTTTGTTGCTTTTTTTAGAATACGCAACACACAATTAGCGTGTTTGCCACACACCAACAGTGGCGAGCATTCCATCACGAGTCTATCATCTTCATCTTCACTTCTTCTTTGTTTCACTGACAACAATCATCTTGTGTGGTGCTCATGTTGGGCAAGTTTGTTGCTGGGATTCTTTCCGGTTATCTGGGTGAGTACCTCGAAAACATCAACACCGATCAAGTGACGGTGTCTCTGTGGGGTGGCAAGGTGTGTTTGCATCATCTGCAACTACGCCATGATGCGCTGCGTTACTTGGATGCGCCACTCTGTGTCGTGGCAGGAACCGTGGAGGACCTCTCCATCTCCATTCCCTGGTCAAGGCTTCAGACGGAGAGTGTGATTATCACACTCAACGCCGTACGTTTGGTGGTGCAACACAAACACACAGCCAAGTACGACGAGGAGATGGATCGCAGCGAGGCGTTGATGCGCAAGCAACGAGAGCTCGACATCTTCGAGGAGATGTTGTGGCTCCAACACACCAAACAAGATACCAACACCTCATCTGCACCCACATCACGGGAAGAACGTAGCTCGCAAACCTTCACCGAACGTCTGAAGGCGCGCATCTTAAGCAACATCCAAGTGGAAGTTACGAATGTTGTAGTGGAGTACCTCCACGCACCTCACGTTGTGTGTTTACGGCTTCAAAATGTACTTATTCATCCAAGTAGCTCGAGCTTCGCACCACTCACAACATCATCGTCGGAACAGCTCACGCAGGTTTTCAAACTGGTACGTATGCGTGAGATGGAGATCTTCATGCGCACTTCTTCATCAACACAAGCAGCAGGTGCGCAGAGAGCAACGACGTCTTTGTTGTTGCCACTCACTGCGGAACTTCGCGTGGAGTACCGGCCAATTCCCCTCCATGACGGTGATGATGCACTGCGCTGTGAGCTGATTCTCAATCACATGTCAGTGGAGCTGAGTGCAGCTCGTCTGCGCGCCATTCATCAATTGTGGCATGGCTGGATCGAAGCATCAACGCACTACGCCCGACATCATCATCGGCCGACGTTTGGTGTTTCTGCAAATCCGCGCGTGTGGTGGCACTACGCGATGGAGGCGGTGTTCGAGCAACTTCGCCAGCATCGCCATCATTACCGCTTCAGCTGGTTGAGATATAAACAAGTGAAGGATCAACGTGTGATGTATGCCTCCATCTACGCACGCCATCAGCGGCTGAAGTGGCGTGCGTCGTGGTTGTCTGCCCCATCAACGGAGGAGGTGGTGGAGCTGCGTCGCGTAGAGGAGCACCTTCCGATGGATGTTCTCAAGCTCGCACGACGTAGCGCCATGATGCGTGTGGAGGCTGAGCGTGCAAAACAACAACCTCTGAGTGCATCAGAACATGATGCGGTTGGTGCCAACACGCCAGAGGTGCCACAGCAACAAGGTCTGTGGGCTCGCTGGTTTAGACGTGCAGCAGCGACGACGAACGTCACAGCGGCGAGTGAGGAGGAGCGCGCGGAGTGGGCCAATCTGCGCGATGCATCATCCTTGTCAGCGGCCCAACGTTCTGCCATTAGCGCTGAGCTGGGGCTGCAGATGGATGAAGATGAGATGGCCTCAACAACATCTTCAACTGTTGCGGCGCGCTCCATCAACATTGCTCGTCGTTGGCGTGGCGGGTTAACGTGCAATCGATGCAGTTGCACATTGATCTCTGACGATGATCATCATCATCATGTCGTGGTGTGTGCATCGATGGAGGTGTTTCGTGTTGGTGCGACGGGTTTCTATGGTGAGGCGTTGCGTGCGTTTGCGTGGATGACGATTCAATCCTACACTGTTGCACGCCCGCTCGCATCGTCGGAGATGATGCAGGATGGCGTAGGTGCACATCATGTGCCACTCTTATCGTCAGGGGTGAAGGAGGCTGATCATGATCTAACACCAACATCATCATCACGAATGATGTCTGTGTCGGATTCGTACTGGCGTGAGGAGATCAACGCACTCGAAATGAGTGATGCATGCCTCTTCATTTCCTTGTTGTGCTCCGCGAGCTCCGTTGATGAGCGTCTCTCCTCTTTTGGCCTGCGTGTCGCGCACACATCGACGGTGTACGCGCGCTTTGATGCGGTGGCGGCACAGGAAATTTCGGATGTGGTGCTGCAGGTTTGTGCGCCAAACACATCCACGACGGAGGTACACTGCAACTCCTCGTCGTCATCATCGCCTCCAGATGTTGTTGCTGATGTTGACGGCGATGTTTCTGTGTATGCCTTCCCCTTTACTCGGTACGCACTACGTGAAGATGAGCAACGTGACGTGGATGACTTATCATCACGTCGTCTGACGTTGATGCGTCGTGCGCATGCTGAGGTGGAGCTGGACCTTCACGTTGATCTCGCGCGCATTGAGCTCATTTGCTCCGATGCACGTCTTGGGTGTAGCAGCCAAGTTGTGGTGGAGCACCTCCACCTCATCAACGATGTTGAGCAGCTGCGACGTCGTCGTGGCAAGTGGTTGGCGCACAGTCATGGGGGTGCTTGCGCAACACCGCTCGGTGATGCAGAGGATGATTGGTTGAGCTCCATCACCATCAAGATGATAAATGTGTCGTTGCGATGCTCCACGACGAACAACAACGCCGCCACCATGACGTGGATGGAGGTGTTGCGGCCCATGACATGTACGGCGGTGTTCCATCGCAATCTTCTATCGTGGCGCCAACCGAACTTTCCGCACCTCCGCGTGGAGATGAGGGCATGTGATGATGTGCGTGTGTCTGCGACGCGTACATCATTGGCCATCTTGTGTGGCTCCATGTCGCTGTGCATCGATTGGATGAGCTCGTTGATGCGTGAGGTGATGCTGATGCAACAAGATGGTTCCACGGCATCAAGCTCAACATCGACGAGTGATGATCGCGTAGAAGTGTTCCGGGCACACATTCTCTGCGCAGATAGCGCATTCGTTGATGATGATGATGATTTAGATGATGTGGAGGACGAGCCACGCACACCTCTGCGCTGTGTTGTGCTCCGTCGAGGTCTTCTCATCACACATCACCAACATCGTGATGCCTACGCTGACGGGTACTACGAATTGATGGATGGCGGCGTACATCTCCGCCAACGTGGCGACCATGTGCTTGATATCTTCATGGAGAACGGCGGTGCTGCACACGTGGATGCGCAACAACGGAAGAAGGCGGAGCACATCTTGTTTGATGTGATGGAGCTGCCACGAGTGACCAACAACGTGGCTCTTCTGCGTCGTGCGCTGAATGTGTGGATGACAGCACACAACAACCATGATGATGATGATGATGATCGTCTTCGTGTGCAGGCGGAGGAGGCGATGGAGGTGATGGAGCAACAATCGCACGCAGTTGGTTCCCATCATCTTCGTTTGCGCTGCGTATCGGTGCGGAATCGTGAGGAGCTCGTACGGAGCATCCACGCGCATGTTGCGCCACAACGTGTTCTGCAGCTAACTTCATCTGTGTTGCAGAAATTTGAGGAATGTGTGCCTCCATCCATGAAGATGCAACAGATGCTTGATCTTCATCTTAACTTACCGACGTGCTCGCTGGTGATCCGCGAAGATGATGATGATGGTGGTGGTGGTGCTAATGGATTTGAGCTCACGGTGAAGGACCTCAACCTTCAGCATCAGCAACGTTTGCAGCGCCAACACAACGTTGTTCGTTGCGCAGATGTGCGCATGTCGAGCAACAAGAAGAAGGATGGGTGCAACTCATCACCTTCATTGTTGCATGTTTGTGGGGATGTTATGATGGAGATTGATCTCCACCTCCGACCATCACCCTATCTGGCATCCAAAACAACACGCATCCGCATTGACGGAGCTACACCACACGCTCATCATCCGTGCGCGTACATCGTGATGAGCTCTGATACGGTGAGGGCGATGGAGCTCATGTTTGATGCAGCTGGCATCGTCATACTACGCGACCTTGCGTGGAACATCTATCCATGTACGCGATGGAGCTCTACATCATGCTCATCATCCTCTCGTGATGATGATGTGAGGTCTTGGCGTGCATCAATGGATGGAGGCGCTCTTCTGTTGCATGATGTGGAGCTCACGTGTGCAACATTGTGCGTGGATGTGTGCTTCCCCGACCCCATCTCTGGCGATCTTCACGAGACGTTGATGCCACCAACGTGTGGAGGTGCGCGTGTGTGTGCATTCAACGCCAACTCATCTTGTGTGTCGTGGAAGCAATACCCGCATCATCACGTCACCAGCGCAATCATTCATGATCCTTGTTTGAGAGCTGTGAGCGCAAGCGCATTGATGCGTGGAGATGATGATGGCATGACGATGTGCATGGAGCCCAACACATCACCACGCAACAACAACAACAAAAATGAGAGTTGTGTGGAGCTGTGCTTTCGTAGCTGCGCACCTCCGCCCATCATCTCCGTTTCGGATTATTTGTGTTGTGATGATGTTGATGGGGTTCATGGATTTCGATACACACGAACATTGGCGTGCACGATGCATCATCTCCACCTCGGTGGCAGCTACGCACAGGCAATGGTGTTGTTGGAGCTCAGTCGTTGTGGTTTGGCAGCACGTGTGCTGTGGATCGCTCAACGTGATGTGTTTGCATTGCACAACAACAACAACAACAACAACACCGCGGATGAAACATTGTGGTGGATGCGTGGTGCCCGCCTTCCGTACACGTGGATGGCGATGCGCAAGGCACTGCACATGTTTGATGTGGCCATACCTCTCACACCCTCCAACTCTCCCCGCATCGTCATTCGTGAAGGCCATGGCGAGGATGGCATGTCTTGGGAGAATGATGTGCTGATGAATACGTTGCACATCAACATGATGGAGATGTGTGTGGAGGGGATGGAGTGTGGCGAGGTCGGTGATGTGCGCATCGCGTACATCTCACCACTGGCGGATGTACGGCGGACCCCAACCGCAGCCATTTCCTCCATTGAGGTACGTTGCACACGCGTGGATGAGATGCGTCTGTGTGCCGATCCACGTACATTTGCTGATGTGTTGCGGTTCGGCGTGAAGATGATATCGATGCCCTACATTGCCATTCTCAAGCCGCTGCCAGCAGCAACAGACCCGCTGACTGCAACACCACAAACATCATCATCATCATCATCATCCGCACAAGTAGCTCCACCTCAGCTCCATGTATCTATGGTAATGGCGTCTTGCGTATCTCTTCGTTTGAAGGCCGCTGGGCTCACCGGAGATGAGCTCGCTGCACGTGTGCCACACTTGGATGCGGTGCGCCAATTGTTGGATGTTGCGCATCCTCCACGATGGCCCATTGATGTCTGCATCCGCGCACATGAGCCATCACTCACCATGAAATACATCAGCTCCACCTCCGACATGGAGATGGCCATGACTGTGATGGAGATGGAGTGCATCTCATTCAGCACATCACCACAAATGTTCTTCGAGGTCGATGACCAACGTGTGAGTGGCACCGTCGCTCATCGATGTGTTGCGGTGCATCGCGTGGATGAGAATGCGAAGGATCCTGCGTTGCGTGTGAGCATCCGCAAACGTGGCAATCATGCTCGGCACACAACCGTCGATGTGGGTTTGGTGGAGATGCATCTTGTGCCGCGTTGGTGGTTTGATCTCCGTGATGGTTGGGGTTCATGTGAGCTGTGGAGCTGCTTCACAACAACAACAACAACAACACCATCTGTGGTGATGAAGGAGGAGAGCTCGGTGCATATCCGCACGGCCCTTCTTCACGTTCCGGATTGCACCTCCACAGATGATCATCTTCGCCCCTTCATTTCCATGTCAGGCCACTTCATCACTGCCACCACATCATCCAACGCGACTTCGGACACACATTCTGCGGAGATGCATGTGGAGGTGCGTGAGCTCGGTGCGTGCAACATCTACGTTGATGATCCAGATGGAGGTCATTGGCAGCCGTGGCTCGCGCTGGTTCGTAAAGAGGATGAAGCCCAACATCAAGAAGATGATCATCATCATCCACGTTGTGTTGATGTACGATGGAGTGCGCAAGATGGTTGGTCAGGGTGTTGTTGTGCCACACAGATCAAACTTCCATCCGTGGATGCACTGCGTCGCCTCAAGGTGTTGTGGCGCCAGGATGGCCTGCAGGCGTTGGTATGGCTCACCACGTGTGCGGAGGAGCGTGTGCTGTGCCAACGTGGGTACCGTGCGCATCTACATCAACAAGATGCATCATCATCATCAGCAGCACAAGATGATGTTGTTGGGGATGCGTGCCGAATGGATGTTGTGTTGTGTTCGCCCAGCATCTCCATCGTTGGCTCAGGTACATCACCACGCACAACGCTGATGGCGATGAAGGACCTCCGCCTCACGCGTAGCAACGCCACCACGACGTCGGTGGAGATGCCCGCCATCTCACTACGATGTGTGGAGGAGCACACATGTTTGGTGCAGCCTTTTGATGCTCGCATCGTGCGCAGGCGTCGAGTGGATGATGATGGATGGATGTGGGAAGTGGAGATGCAATCCATCATGATTGGTGTGCCCCTCCAGCACTATGAGGATCTGCTGGGGTTGGTGGTGCATGAGCTGCTCGACGCCGACGTCCACCGATCATCTTCACACCCACGCGTTGATGTTGGTGTTGCATCGCCACTCTTCAGTGCAGTAGGTCTCGGTGTGGAGCTAACCCCGCACTTACTGCTACACAAAGTTGGCGTGGATCTCGGTGTGCTACGCAATCGCACCTCATCTCTGCCAAACTATGGCATGGAGCTACATCTTCGTCTTGCCTCACTCCAGCTGCAGGTCCAGCTCCACGACGCACATCAACAACAACCCAGTGAAGTACGTGCGGATGCGCTACACATGCATCATGAGTACGTTTGGAGATCCGTCGCACGCGAAGTGGTCAGCCAATCCACGCATCGTGGTGCCTACACGGCGGCACAATCTGTGGTTGTTGGAGATGCCACAACATGTTTTGATGAGCGCATCACGACGAGTATGCACGTGGATGGATTGCGCATCGGCCTTCGCGGGCAGCGCCCGTTGGTTGAGCTCCACCCACGTGCAGATGATGTACCAAACACCAACACAACCACAACAACCTCACCATCATCCTTGATGATGGATGGCATGGATGTGCCACTCACCATGGGGCTTCACCGACGTGTGATGAACCACGAAGAAACGATCTTCATCAACCTGGGAACGTGCGTGATGTGCGTTGATGTTGGCTCCATCGCCTCTGTCATGGGCGGCATCTACGCCCCCTTCGCACGATTGCGCTCGCCACACTTTGCCGTGCGTGAGGTGCGAGAGTTGGAGGATGATTGGGTGCTCGACGAGGATGTGGTGCTCTCGGACCAGCATCAACTGCACATTCGCAACACACGCTTCTGCTGCATCACCATGGATGGTGGAGGCCACCACATTCACTTTGATACGCAGGCAGGAGTGGCGGTGATGCGAGTAGATGATGGCATGACGTTGCGCATTTGCAATGCGGTGCTCCACACCAACCACATCAGCATGGATGAGTTTGTGCTTCTTGGTGAGGCATCGTATGTTGCCGTGGATGCCAGTAGCTGCCGCATCGTGGGTGATGGCAACAACGACACCAACAGAACAAGTACCAATGATGTTGGTGGTATAGATGCATCATCACGTGAAGGATCCCCTTCCAGTGCAACCAAGGCTGCCATCTCATCCTTTCGTCGCATCATCTCTTCTGGCCATCTCCACATGATGCTGCCTGAGCCAGCACAAAAGCTGTCCGACACAACAACGACGGCCAACGTCGTCCATGGCACAGGTACTACATCACAACAACTACGTCGAGCTCTATCACTGCGTGCATCCATGAAGAGTTGTGTTGCTGTCGCAACTCAGGATGGCGCGACCATCATCAACGCCACCTTCGATCTCACAGATTTTTTGTTTCAGACGGTGCTCTGCCGTGGAGATGCGCTCACGATGTTGGATGCACGCGATTTAGTGGCGCGATGGGCCGCGAGCGCCATCATCTCATCAGAGTTGGCGGCAGCATCACCACGTACAGGTCTTGTGAAGCGTGCTGGCACACAACAACAACAGCATCAAGCAACAACCACGCAAACGCGTGTAGAGCTCATCTCCACTCATGAGGCGGAGGTGTATCTAAGATACAGTGATGTGGATTTATGTGTGCGGGCGGTGAAGTTTGCGCAGGAAACGTTCATGAACGTCGTCGGGGATGTTGGTCGTGGCGAGGCCGCTACGCCAACACGTCGTTCCGCACAACATAAGACCACACACCGATCATCATCATCATCATCCCCTGCAAACCACATCTACGCTGCATCCTTGCAGCTTCCGTTGGTGAGCCTCTTCATCATCAATGATGCTGTTGGTGCGGGTGTGCCGCTGCTCCATCTTCGTCTGGCAAACATCGCGACGCCACAGTGCGAGAGCACCTCCCTCACGTGGATGATTCACGTCACGACGCGTGCATCACTGCGGTGCTACGATGCTTCCATGGCGGCATGGCAGCCTTGCGTGGAGGAGGTGGAGCTCACGGGCAAGCTCATGCGTTCTCGGTTGGCCTCCACGTCAACCACAACTACATCAACGTCATCATCATCATCGATGCCAGTGGAGCACGAAGATATGCGCGATATGATTCTCAACACTGGCATCATTCGTGCGTACCTCTCGTCCACGTTGATCAGAAATGTGCGCGAGTTGGTGGATTTGGAAGCACAACTCACCGCCGCCATGTCTATGGCACATGATGATGATGTGGAGGGTGCGGATGCTCCCTTTCAGCGATTTACCGTCGTACAACACCTCTTGTTGGATGGAGATGTGCGTGTATCTGTGGATGATGCATCCACGCAAGAAGCGATGCACTATCGTGATGTCAAGAACATTGCCATCACACACGCATCCTCCACTCACCACGTGGATGTGCAGCTCCCACAGCTCCACACCACTTCGATTCAGCTCACCGGCGATGGCATGTACCCGCTCTTTTTGGGTGCCGAAGGTGTTCTGCGGCATTGTTTCGTGGAGCTCAGCACCTCACGTGGCAAATCCACGGCGGAGCTCCGCACCAACATCTCTCTCCGCAATGACCTCCCTTTTCATCTCACTCTCGGTGACGGCGTTGGTGTGTTGGAGCCGAAGCAACGCCTGCACATTCCGGTGGAACACCTCCGCCGACGTGTTGTCTTTGCGCCACGCATCGATCATCCATGCCAGTCCTGCTCTCTCGGCGTGAGTTATGATCTCCTCGTGGATCTCCACAATCAGACATTCTTGTGCATGTGCCCCGTTGATACATCTTCATCTTCACGTGTTGGGGATGATGGAGATGTTGGCCGTCGCGCTCATCAACCTCGTGACGGATTCTGTAGCGTGGCTGGCAAGCAGCGATATGTGTATTTCATGTTGCGATTTGCTCCACGGACGAGCACTCACACCTCGATTGGCGTTTTCTACGCACCCATCACCATTCAGAATCATCTCCCCACATCTGCGACGATGATTCTAAGCCGCGAACGCACATCAGCAAACAACAACAACAGCAACAACATGTTGGAGCGTGTGGCACATTTTCAGCTACAAGGCGGTGCATCTCACCTACTCACCGAGGTGAACCCCCTACACAAGATTTACGTGGAGCTTGTGTGGGCCCAACCAAATGGCCGCGTGCAGCGATCATCGCCATCCACGTCGCCCGTGTGTTTGTACTCACCCGTTGATGCCGTTGATGGTGCTTCGACGTCGGCATCTGTGGCGGATGCAGAAACGGGGGCAACAACACATGTGCGCATCATGAGCAGCAGCAAATCTGGTGAGGTGCGTGTGGCGTGTGCGTATTGGATCATCAATCGCACTCCTTATCATGTTCAGTTGGCGGAAAATGTGGAGGGAAAGTGGCAGCTCCTCGCTGGTTTGGGCGGTAGCAGCAACGGTATGTTGGCACCGGCATCATCGTTGGATGATGTCCTACTGTACAACAGCACCTACGCACGTTCGGCCAACAAGCGTGTGGAGCTCGCGATACGTGTTGGCATGGATCCTGCACTCGGCCATGTATCATCCGCATCATCCACATCACCGCCACGAACATGGTCGTCGTGGTCCAATTGGATGGATGTACGTGCGTTGCGCAGTGTGGGTGTGGTGAGTTGCGCTCATCGTGGAGATCGCATGGATCTCTCCTACTCTGTGGTGATGAATGATTGTAATGCGCGCGTCGTAACGTTTCGCCCGAGATGGGTTTTTTGGAATCGCAGCCCACACTGCATCGCATATGCACCGGCACCAACAACAACAACAACAACAACATCATCATCATCATCACCATCACGGGTTGGCAAGTTGGAGAGTGGCCAGATTGCGTGGGCCTGCCTACGACGTGCCGGTGCAGACGGTGCCACTGTGAGCACACCCTCACTACAAATCAGCGTCGTATCATCATCATCATCATCATCCTCATTATCGACGCACTGGAGCCCGCCTTTTGTTGTGCATGAAGAAGGAAAACATGTTCTTCAGCTCCACTATCAACGCCTCATTCCCTTGGCGGAGTACTGGCCAGAGGTGTCAGCGGGGCGTACACCACCCGCCTTGCCGCCACTCTCGCCGAAGGATGTTATTGATGCCCACGACGGCAGCGTGTTGGTGCGTGTAGAGGCGTGCGCGGTGATGGAGGTGATGTGCTACTACGAGGAGAGCAGTCTCATCATTGATGTTGCCATCGCCAGTGTGCCGCCCATTCAGCTGGAGAACCGCAGCGACTTCGTCTGCCACGTACAACAACAACAATCTTCAATGCGCAGCACCATTGCGCCACGTCGTGCGATGCCGTACGCGTGGGATAATCCGGCGCTGCCGCATGTGCTGGAGCTCGTTCTCTCCGATGGCAATGGCAAACGTACGTCGATCATCACTCTGAATCTGCGCCCAGACTTTGTGGTGGCCAACATGGATCAGCTCCAGCAACACGTGGATGCACCTAATGGCACATCCTTGTTGCTCATCCGCGTGCGGCAGCTTGGGCATCAATCCTACGCCATCAGTATCACACGCGAGGCACTCATTGACCTGTGCTTGTATTTGCCATCCTCACCCACCTATGCGGTGCGTGTGGAGGTCTCTGCGCTCTACGTTTTGTTGCGTAGCGCGTCGTGCACCGATTGTTGTTTGTTGTCTGTGAGGCCCATCGATGTACGTGCGCAACAACGTGTGGTGCGTCGTCGATGTGCGCAGTCAGTGGGCCAGAGCGTGGAGCAGTCATTGGAGCTGATGTTGCGTGTGGTGCAGCTGGATGATGAACGGCAGGAAGCAAAGGAAAAGGTTGTGTTTCAGATGGATCATCAACAAGAAACACGTTTGCATGTTGTTCGTTTGCGTTTGTGTGGCTCTCCCATCTTGTTCCTGCCCTTCGTGGAGGTGTCTGTGGCATCGGCAGAGCTCCATCTCGAGGATTCCTTCATTTTTGTCGCGTGGAAGCATCTGCAAACGTTGATGCAGGTCTGGTCGGGATCATCATCATCAACATCAACCACCACAGCGGCAGTGGCAGATTCTCTGGATGATAGTCGGCGATGGTTGGTCGCTCAACGAGGAAGTCGGAATCGCACCTTTTTGGATGAGATGGAGCGCATCATGTTCGTTGAGAAGATACGCCTGCAGCCCATCAGCATCACCGCATCCTTGTACCGATCACCAGGTGCTCACTTCGATCCAATGTGGGAGCGTTTTGGCATATTTAGTCTTTTCATTCGCAGCGTGAGTGAAGTCGGCCTTCAGTTTGATGGCCAACAACATCATCGTCGTTGTGGTGCGGTGCGGCAAATCTTCATGATGTACGTTGCGCTGTACAAGCGTCAGCTGGAGGAGCAGCTGCCAAAGTTTCTCAACGTGGTGGGCATACGAAACGTGAAGGGGTATCTCTCTGACCTCATTAGTCTCGCGACGGATGCAGAAACGTCGGGTGATCGCCGTCGTGCGCGACGTGGACGACGTGGCGAGGCAGCGCTGCGCATTGATCAACGTGAGGAGGAGGCAGCCACATCATCATCGTCTGCCAGCGCAGGTGGCAATTCACCTCTCACCACTCACAACAACAACATCAGCATCAGGAGTAGTACGTTGGTAGGACGGCCCGTGGCATCAACCTGGGCGGAGTTTGCATCGTCGGCCACCCCAGAGATGATGCTGCAACACGGTCGCTCCATGTTGGCACATCATCTTCGCACCGAACAAATCCCAACGCTGCATCTACGTCAAGCTGGCGCACTTCCATGCTCAGAAGAGCTTCTCCGTCGTGGCATCAACGGCCGCAGCGGAGAAGCATCTCGATGTGTGTGTGGTTCATGCGATCTCCTCAACGCGTTGCGGCAGAGCGGCTATGATAGTGGTGAGTATGCTGCACCACTTGCACATCCATCGCAGCTTGACGTATGCTGGCATGACTATCTTCATCACTGTTCGTGGGAGGAATTTGTACGTACGTCCAGCGTGGATGAGATGATGTTGTACGCAACGGCCGCGGTGGAGGGGATTGTTGGCACCTCTGCCAACGTGTTGCGTCTCGCACAGTAGAGGCGGTGCCTCGTCTTATGGTGGAAAGCAAGATCATCAATGTTGTGGGCGTCATGATGATGATGATGATGATGATGATGATGTATCTACGAATGCCTTTTTCGTTTCTTCTCTTCTTCTCAGAGTTACTAACAAGAAGAAAATACGAGCACATGCCCATCGCTGGAGGTGTCGTGGCTCCACGAGTTCCAAACGCACGGCGAGGTGCGCTGAATGCCTCATCATCGCCATCATGTACTCCCGCTGAGCCACACAAACGTGCCCGCTCTCCCTGCGAAGATGAGCTAGCCTACCGCGACCTGCTTGAGCGGCGTCAAGCGCACTTGCAACGCGTCGCAGGCCAAGCAAACGACGTACGTGCGTTGGAGAGCTCCGTCGTGGATTTTCTTCATTCACACACACTCTGCCACACACGAGTACCACCATCCACAGCAACATCCTCGCCAACGAGTAGTGACGCATCGAGCTGTTGTGCTGCGGCACATCCTCGCGGAGAGAGTGAGCTCAGCCAGCTTCTTCAGCACAAATCTGCGGTGGAGAAGAAGGCGGCGGCGGCGCTCTCAACGGCAACCGCGAAGGTGCGCGCGATGGAAGATGATGTGGAGGTTAACGTCGTAGGCGGTGTGTTGGCAGAGCGTCAGGCTGCGGTGGCAGCGGCGGAGCGCCGCATTGACCATCTTCAGGCCTCGAAGGAGGAGCTTCTCCGCAGAATTGCGCTCACTGATACGTACATCGCGGCGGAGGTGGCGAAGCAAGCTGCCATCATTGAGAAACAAACCGCATCCACGGAGCGTCGTGAGGTGCACGAAGAAAAAAAGCGCCAACAAATGGCAAATGTGGAGAAGACTCGCGCAACACTGCAACAACGGCAGCAGGCGGCAGATCAGGCGGTGGCGGAGCTCCGACGTCGTGAGGATGTCTCGGCACAACTTCAACGTGACATCGAATTCTTCGCTGCACGCTTGCAGAAGCAAAAGAAGCTTAAGATACCACAGTGATGATGTTGATCATCATCATCACTCGCAACAGAATTTTTTTTCTAGATGCAGCATTCACATTCACCAAACAACTACTACCATGATATCTGGCAGACGTGTGCCAACATCATGTTCTTCAACATCAAACATGCGGCCCACCAACTTCTTCTCCTTTTTTTTTCTGTTGTAGTTTTGTTGTGCGCCGTTTCCGTAGCACGTGTACGCAAGGATTAGGAGTAGATCATCTCGACTCCTCCTCTTCATCCATCCATCATCGTTGCACTGCTACGCGCACCATTTCTAAGCGCCACTGCCGCATTCATTCATAAACACCACACGCGCGCAACGTGGCACTAACAGAGGAGGTTTCATCATCATCATCCAACACATCTTGTAGTAGGCATCTTCCTCTTTCCTCGTGTGCATCTTCTTAGAAGCAATCATGTTTGGAGCGGCCACCAACACACCGTTTGCCGCCGCGGCACCCGCCGCCCCGATCATGAATGCTGCAGCACCCACATCATCATCACCTGCTGCACCAACAACAACTGCTGCTGCTGCTGCTGTTCCAGCTCCACCATCGATGGACTTCCTCACGAAGCTCAAGCGTGCCGCGGAGGTTGGAACGTTGCCCGACAACTTGGCGAATGAAATTGTCGCAAAATTCTCATCGCCCTTCTCCAACGTTGCCAACGCCACGCCAGCGGCAGCATCAACCTCTGCCACAACAACAGCCAACAACAACATCGTTGGTGTTGGTGCTTCGGCACTATCTCTCTTGAAGCCTGGTGCCAACAACGCTGCCGAGAACGTGGCCAAGTCCAAGGCCGCCGTCGTGGCTGCGACGGAGCTCCTTCACTTGTTGTTGATGGCCGAGAGCGGCACCACCACCATCGATGTGGAGCAGCTCAGCACCGAAGCATCCAAGGCAGAGACGGTGGCAGGCCTCCACGGCGCGGTTGGTGGCATCGGCAGCAACACCGCCGCCAATCTCATCTACTTTGTACGAAGTGAGCTGGCCGCCGATCGCACCTCCGCCGGCAGCCTTGTTGGTGGGCCACACGATGTCGCGCAGCACGTGCGTGCAGATGCACAGCACCACAATCCTGCTCTCCTCGCGGCGCAGTGCCTCTACCTCCTCACGCGCCACTTTCAGATGCAGCCCATCTTCGTGAAGGAGGCCATCAGCGTCGTGGATCGGCTCTTCGAGCTCATCCAGCAAGAAATTGCTGGGCGGGATGTGCAGCTCGCACACTTTCGTGAGGCACCCAGCACCGCCGCTCTGTGCGCCATCACGTGGCTGATGATCTTTTCTATCGTCAACGCCATGACGGCGTGGAAACGCGTGCGCTCGCCCTCGGGCATCCTGACGAACAACGCCCTGTTGCAGAGCGATGTTGGCGCGACCCTCGACGCCGCTCTCTCCACGTGGAAGCACAGGTTCGTGGAGCTCAGCCACCAACCGGGGAGTGAGCCGCAGGCCTTCTTGAGCGGCACACTCGGTGCTCATCGTCATCGTGCAGCAGAGGTTGGGGCAAAGACCAGCATCAACAACAACAAGGTCAGTGAAGCGGAGAGTGATTATGGATCTCAACGTACGCGTTGGATCGTCGTGGTGGATGGCTTCATGAGCGTGTTGCGTCTCTGCCTCGGCTGCTTCATGCGCGCCAAGGGAGACGAGAAGGGCTATGATGTGGCGCTTGAGGCCTTTCTGGGGCATCGAGAACACTCGCCGCGCTCCATCTTTCGTGGCAAGGCCACCAAACGCATGTTGCAGCTCGCGCCATCACCATCGGTGATGTACATCCCCATGGAGCACATCTTCATCGCGCCATATGAGCTTCTCTCCTTCCTCTTCGATGACATGCTGCCACTGTTGCGGCATCTCTCCGATCTCGAGATTGAATCGCAGCGACGGTATGTAGAGCAGCGCCAGAGCCAAGAGGAGGTGCCCATGGATGTGGCCGTTGATGGCCGTGGTGGGATGCTCGGCCGTCAGCATGGCAGCGGTGGTGTTGGTGCGATGCAGATGGATGCGACCCGCACCACGGGCAATCCCTTCACTTCTGAGATGAGCCACTTGCTCGAGGCCCTCTCCATTTGTCTCGCACATCTTCCGCCCGAGGTGCTCAATCCCGATCTCGACGTGGATTGTGCCGCCACTTTCTTCATCTTCCGCAACTGTGTGAAGCACATTGTGCAGCTCTTTACGCAGGTACACCGCGGGAGCTCCGTTTTGTGGGAGAGCTGCACCTTGAAGCTCGTCGCACGCTTTCTCGAGGTCCTGACGATGATTGGCCGCAACCCGCAGTACATGGAGCGTCTCGTGGAGCTACTCACGGGTGCGCAGGTGGAGTGCCGCGACATTCAGTGGGTGGCGCTCGTTCAGCAAGCGCTCGAGTGTGCTGGTTTTCACGCAGATCATGGTGACGGATTCGCGCACGGACCTGCCTCCGTTGATGCGCTCTATCCAACAACAACAACAGCCACGAGCGATGCGATGGGCAAGCAGCGATTGATGGCACCACATCGGCAATTCACTCCCGACTTCTTTCGCAAGTGCAAACAACAATTCATGACCAGTTTCTTCATGCTTCTGCGCCAACTCTTCACGCACCCAACTCTCCGTCGCCGCATCAGCGAGCACCTCGACCTGCGTCTCGCGCTTTCCTTCATCTTCGCACCACACCAAACGCAACACATGCTGGGCAGCACACTGTCCCTCGTTGGCGCACTCATCTCTTCTCCGGCAGACGCAGCCCTGGTGTGGCAATTTTTGGAGGAACATCATCTTCTTCAGCCCAATGCCTCTGGTGAGGTGTTGGCGAGCGGTGGTGGTGCCACCTTGCGCATCCCCACACGTGATGGAGGTGTTGGTGTTGGCGTACATGATGCAGCCAACCACACGCAACACTTGCAGCTCCTTCCCCTCTTTGGCCACTGCCAGTACGAGGCCAGCCAAGGCACGTACTCCATCACGATTGGCTTCCTCAATCTCATCCTCGCCCTCTTCAGCCATGACGCACCACACATGTTGCGAGCCACCACCTACTCCACCGTGGCCCACTTCATTTCTCACGATATCTTCCGTGGTGCGTCGAAGCGGGCCTTCTCCAAGGAATCAGATCGCTCCGCCGTCATCGCACTCGCTGCCACTGTGCTGGAGAAAGCGCTGCGGCTGAAGATGAGCTCGGACGGCGCGAGCGGAGGTGGCTCAACGACGATGGCCATCCCATTTGCCACCGTCATGGCCACGAGCAAGGCACCCACCGATGTACTCGGCGAGGCGTTGCAGGTGATTATGAATTCATGTTCTGCCCCGTATGAGCTCATGAGTGACGCAAGTGTTGCAACACGGCAGTGCCTCAAGCTCCTCATCGCCGCCATTGTGGCGGAGAAGCAACAAAAAGTGGAGGTCTTCTCCTTTGACTCACGCACCACACAGAACGCATCGCTGGCCTTTCATGTGCTTCTTCTCAGCACCTCGCAGGACCCGCTCCTCGTGCGCACCATGTTGCAGCTCCTCGCACTCTTCCCGCTCTCCTCAATTTCTCAGGCAACACGTTTTTGGTACGCCGATGCCGCGCGCATGTCTTCGGTGGTGGCGAGCCTCGCCTCGATGCTCCACCCGCACAGCGTGCCGCCAGTGATGATTCGCGCATCGCCCGAGTTGGCGGTGTTGGATTATGAGCTCCACGACTTTAGCATGGATGCTCATCCGATGCAGCGCATGGCCGAAGACATCAAAGCCTTGTTGCTCGACGTACTCATCCAACACGCATCGGTGCTGGAGCCGTCGCTCGCGGCCTGGATGTGCGGTTTCTACGCCGCCGTCTCCACCAACACGTCCACGCTCGGCAACACCGCGGTGCTGAACTCGATTGTGAATGGCGCCATGAGCAAACGCATGGAGGAGCAGAGCCCACTCTTGGCCTTGAAGTACGTGAAGCTGCTCTATCTGTTGCGCGCCAACCGTCTCTACGGCCGACGCATCATTCGTGAAGTGGTGGAGCGCCGTTGCGAAGGCCTCTTCTTTGGCCTGGCACACTTTCATCCCTCACGTTGCCCGCCCTTGTTGCTGAGCAAGTACGCCTACATTCTAAAGCTGTTGGCGCTGGAGGCGGCCTACGCACACGAATTTCTGCCCGAGCAGCTCACGACGACGTACAAGGCGATGCCGAGTGTTTCAATGGAGGTTCTCATGTCTATCGTACACCCACACTCCACCATCTCCGCCGCACATCAACGCGGTGATGTGGATGACGCACGCGAAGTAGTTCTCGGCGATGCGTCGGTGGCCAAGGCAGATGTTATGATGTGGCTCGGCGAGGTGCTCAGCCACATTCCCGTCTTTCCAGCTTGCCATCCGCCAAATGGAAGTGCGGTTTACATGGCACGTGCCTCGGATGGGGCGGTGCAGTACGATATGCGCGCCGTGTGTGAAGCGCTGCAGGCGGAGCAAGAGCGGATGCAACAGCCTCTTCTCAATGTGGAGGTGCTCCGCGAGCGCTTGCAGCCCTACATTCGCGCCAACGAGTGCTTCCTGACCTATGCGTCCGTCGTAAATTTCGCCGAAGGTTGGTGCCAGCTCGTGGATATGGTGTGCTCCGTCGTCCGCGGCATCTCCACGCTACGTCTGCGCGATATTGCTCTGTGCATCATCCGAGCCATTGATCGCACCTCTGCCATGACCATCTCTGCGCAGGAGCAAATTGTTTTTCGGCTGAGCAGCAGCCTCTCCACCATCATGGCACATCTGAAGGAGCGCGTGGAGGAGGAAGTGCGGCGCGTAGAGGCGGACGGCACGCTCATGATGCTCGCGGATGGAGGTGCCAACAGCAACGGCGCCATCTCGCACCTACACGGTACTCAGGATGGATCCACCATGATGTTGGCCAACACTGCCAACAACAGCACCAACTTCTCCAGCAACACCATGTACGCCACGCATCGTGATGATGCGAGCGGTGTGCTGGATTATAGCGCAACACGTTTGCAACGACGAAGTGGCTCCGCCAGCCTCCTCGGCACCCGTCGCGGAAGAGAGCCCGCACACCGCGTCAACGCCTACGGCACCATCGCGGGCGATGCGCAGAACCTCCTCAGCGCCACAAGCCGTGGAAAGCTGCCGCTCCTCGTCCATGAACGACGTGATGAAGCACAACAACACATGAACGCCATCGCCGCAAGTCTTGGCGCACAGAATCAGCAGCTTCTGCAGCCACTTGTGCTAACCTTGGTGGGATGGGGTGGCCGTATTCCGAGCATCCGCAACGATCTCTATCCGGCCTTTCTTCACCTCACCATGATTCCTGGTGTGGTGGTTGAAGATGTTGTGGTGTACCGCTCGCAACGTGCGCTGCTCGATGTTCTCGTTGCCGATCTCTGCGCCCCACGCGATGGCCTCGTTGCCCAGCGTCGCAAGATTCACGCGCTCACGCTCTTAACGCATCTCGTGCAGAGCTCCACTTCCTTGTGTGGTTGTTTCTGTTCTGTATCGGATCAGTGTGGTGATGGTCTGGGTCCATTGGCCATGAAGAGCCTCGCGCACCTTCTTCACGACGTGGATGAAGGTGTGTCGGAGCTCATTGTTGGTGGTGGTGCTGATGCAGGATATCTCTTGTGGCTCATTCGTGGTTTGTTTGATCTTCTGTGCGCCATCTCGCACCAACATGCCTCGCAGTTGTTGCAGAGCACTATTCTGCACACATGTCTTGCGATGCGCAGTTGGAGCTACGCCGCACATGTTGTTCTTGGCCACACCACAACGAACGCCAACTCCTCCTCCCGACAACAACACACGCAGCCGTTGCTCGAACAGCACAGCGATGTTCTCAAGCGCCTTCTTCTTGGTGTGTTGCGGTGGCTGAACGTGATGAGCTCCACCGTCGGCGAGTCGGAGCAGTTCATCTCACACATTCACAACTTTGTGCGCCAGCGACGCCAGTTGATGGAGTGTTGGATGGAATCGCCACTGCAACACCTCCATAGCCGGCCCGTTGGCAGCCTCACCCTCGCCGTGTACGCGGAGCTGACGGAGTTGTTGCGCGCACTCGCCAGCTCGCCCACGGTAGTGGATGAGTGCCGCCTGATTGCACAAGAGATGGCGCTGACGCCGCTTCTCAACATCATGGCCTCGTCAGACTTCGCTCACGGACGATGTTTTGCGTCGATGGATGTGGAGGAGGAGGAGATGGCAACGACCATCATCACCGATGGCGGAAAGAGGAGCTCCTCGACGGTGCTGGCCGCTGGCTCACCCGCGAGTACCGCGCAAGAAGATCTCATCGCCATCATCATTCGCAACCTGAGCCACTTTCTTCTTCGCTCGGAGTGCGGCTCACGGATGTGTGTTGATGGTACAGCGAACAACGCCAACAAGAACAACAACTTTCCGCTGCTCCGCGAGAATCCACGTCAGATACGCACCATGACGGAGGTGGCCATCGAGGTGGCACACCGGCTTGAGCTCTGCTGCAGCAGTCGCAGTGTTCTGCCACAACTTCGTGTGGAGAGCTATCTTCACGCGATGCACGCGTTGGTGTGCTTGCTCTACTCCTTCGTGGTGCCCGGAGAGCATCCATCATCATCATCCACGACAACAACAACATCCGCCTTGCGCAGCTACTTGGCCAGCATCCCACTCTCTTCCATTCTTCAGGCGTTAATACGCACACAATCGGTTGTGTATGAGCTCCGCGAGCTCAACGCCGACTACCGTCGCGGCATTCGCGTTGCCGCTGCGCCACTTGGTTGGTCTGTGGAGGCCAACTCCATGAGCAATGCGATGATGTTGGAGGCACGTGGGCGTACACGTGCGAACGCGACGGCTGAGACCTCCTCCACGACGGCGGAGGTGATGCCGACCACGCCGCAGTTGGCGCCACTCGGTGGCGGAAATGCGTTGATGCAAACGAAATCAGCATCCGCAGTGGTGGAGGAGATGCAACGGCCACGAACGAACCTTGCCGCCATGGGTGAGCTCAACGCGACGCAGACAATGCTCGAGCGGAGCAGCTTGGCATTAAGTGGGGCATCTCGCCGTGATGCACGTACACGTGTCTCGGCGATGGATGAGGTGGCGGATGAGGTGATGGCACTGCGCGCTGATGAGGAGGAGATGAAGTGTGGCCACATCCCACACACGTTTGATGATGTTTTGTGTGTGGAGAACTCCATCCGACAGACGAAGATCTCCATCGCCAACGCCATTCGCGCAACCAAGGCAGCGATGGAGCTCACGCAGTAGCTGATGATCATCATCATCATCATCATCATCATCATAGACCTATTAACGATGAAGTTATAACTCGAGTACGACACCAGGATGGCAACGGTTCCCATGGCGCACGTTCATTGTGTGCCACTTGTTGTGTTTGTGATGAGTGTGCTGCTACACCATCACCATCTTCTTCTTCTATCCACGTGTCTTCTTCTCATCTTTCTTGTTGTTGTTGTTGTTATATTTGTGTTTGTGTGTAGAAGCGTTGATGTCTTTTCTTGTCCATGATGCCAGCGATGCGCTGCGCGAGATGATGAAGCTGAGCAAAGAGTTGGCGCCGGTGAAATCCGCCATCAACGCACTCGTCGCACGCGAACAAAAGCAACCAAACGCAGATGCCACCGCAACATCATTATCAAAGGTGTTAGCACGTCTGGAGCAGGTGGTGCATCGCTATCAGCCCATGGATGCTGCGCTGACGAAGCACATGGATGAGCTCCCCGATGTGTTGGCCAAGACGCAGTTGTTGTTGGCAGATCGTGAAGGTCTTCTTCGCAGCGCTGGCGTACTTCACAACGACGACGACAACAACAACAACACCGAGCAGGAACAAGAGGATGTGGTTGGCCCACACCAAACAGACGAATGTGTGGCGGAGGTGTGCCCCCCTTCACTTCCGCACGTTCTCACGCCATCCAACTTTCTGGTTGCGCATGATCAGATGCAGCTACGCGTGGAGATGATCGAGTACCTCATCGCCACACAACGAGTGGAGCTCGCGAGACATGTGGCGCAGTCATACGGACTTCCACGGCAGTGGTTTTCTGAATTGTGTGCGGAGTTGCATGCTGATACCCGCATCAACACGAGCACCAACACAACTCCGGTGGCATCCTTGCACGTGGATCCCATGGCACCACCGCTGATGCGGCTGCCAGATGGCTGCTACTCGATGCGATCATCATCCAACACGCCAAACTCACGCTACAACAACAACAAGGATGATGTGGGTGACGATGTGGGCCACCTCACTTCTGCAACAGACTCACTTGTTGTGGCACCCACACACAAGCTGCCAGATCTCGTTGCGCGATGTATTGCCACTGCCATTATGCTGAAGGATGAGTACTTCGATCGCATTGTGCTGGAGCGCGTGGCACTACAACATCATCTCATGGAGTGCCAACGACGACGAAAGACCAACGAGCATGTGTCGGAGAGCTATGAAGTGATTCATCATCGTGTTGTGGCCAACTACATCTCATCTATCTCACATCATCATCTCCTCACCCAATCCGACTCCACCTCCTTCGATCGCAACATGTTGTGCATCTCAGAACATCTTTTGCAACGTGTCATTGGCCCACATCGTTGGCGTGGGTTAAGTGGAGATGATGATGATGATGATGATGATGAGCTGTTGGCGTTGCGTCGTTGGCTCTCTCCATCGGAGCTGCTTGTGGCGCAGGAAGTCTGGAACACCTCCATCTTTGTGAAGCGCCCAACGAAGTATTTTTGCACCGAAGTTGGTTTGCCAACGGATGAACCCTTCGCGCTACAAGATTCTGGCATCATCACGTCG
>JASAON010001558.1:0-56000 GCA_030849065.1 Jaenimonas drosophilae
CCCCACATTCGAACCCCGCGGGGTGGTGGGGCGTGACGTCTCCCCACATTCGAACCCCGCGGGGTGGTGGGGCGTGACGTCTCCCCACATTCGAACCCCGCGGGGTGGCGGGGCGGGGCGCCCGCCCACCGGCTGGAAGCGCCATCCTGGTTCATCCCCGCCGCGCGCAAAAAGCAAGGATATCACCGACGCGAAAGACCCGCAACTGAAACGCACTGGGTTCCGCTGAAGATGTTATGGTCTTGTCGGATAATTCAAATTTCTGCCTATGAACTGTCTTGCGGATGCCCCCGTCATTCAATCGGGCGGACTTTATTGTCCCTGAGAGATGATACCGTTGGAAGATTTGAGGGGTGAAGAACTTCCGCACGCTTTGAAGGAGTTCCTCCGCCGCCGCAGTTTTTGTCGGCATCGCAAGGATAGCCCCCATATCCAAAAGCGCCGCGCGTTTTAGGTGGAGGGGCCGGGGCCACGTAGTCGGGTGCGGTATCTTTTCCGGGACCGGCTATTCCCGAAGCCGTTGCGGCTCTCGATATACATCCCGGACCCCAACTGCTTTGCTTTTGGCGCGCTCGCGCCTAGCTCCTCAGGTCTTGGCGGACGCGCCAAGCGCGGCCCATTGCCCTTTCGCCCCCAACGGCATGCGGGAGGCGAAGACCCAGGCGGCCTCTTAGCGTCTGCACCCGGGTGCCCCGTGAGGGCCATGAGCTCCTTTTCCGCCACCCCTTGCGCCAGGTGCCGGATCGCCACCCCCCTGACCGAGGGCAAGGAAAGCCCCCGCATTCCGAGACCCCCGGCGCCGCGCGAACCCCCCCCCCCCGCGATAGGATTTTCGCGAGCGGCGCCCTTTCTTCGGGGGAAGGAGCCGGCGCTGGTGGGCATGGCCCCCCCCCATCTTTGCCCCCCCCCCCCCCCCTGATGAGGGAAACGCCCCCCGCGCGGGCCGCGAATACCCACACCACCCGCAGCCACAGCGATGCCCCCGGGGCCCTGCCCCCCGCGCGCCGCCCGGATTTCCCGGGGGGCCGGCGGCGGCGGGCAAGCGATTTCCCGCCCCCCCCCGCCACCCCGCATAGCTCGAGGCAGCGGCCCACCCCCTGGATCCCCCCAGGCCGATCGCCCCCACGCAGCTTTCGCACAGGGCCAGCCCGCCCAGCGCCGCCGCTATTGACGACATATTTTTGCCCACCGTTGCCCAACACCAGCTTCCCATCACAGCCCGTTGCCGGATCATCTCGAGCACAGCCGGGACTAAGTTCCAGCCCGTGAACGTTGCTGGCACCGCCATCAGGCCCGCAACCAACGCATGCGGCTCCGGCAAATCATCCTCGTGACATCCCGATGGGCGATCACATTTACGTGGGGCGGTCGGTGGCGGTATATAAACCGCGCCGGCGGGAAGACGCACGACCCCTGCGGGCGCCTTCCCGCGCGGTTTATAGGGGACCCCGCCGCAGTTCGGAGCGGGGCGGGGCCGCCCTCGCCCCCATCAGAAGACCGGGCCCCCCCTTTGCCCCCGCCGCCCCCCCGGCCGCGCCAAACATCCCCCCCTGGCGCTGGCCCTCCAGAAATCGATATCCTGCACACATCCCAGCCCCCTGGCACATAATTCGCATATACTGCTTCTGCTGGGTTCTGTGTTAAAGCGCTGCGCCCATGCGTTACGCCGTTTGGTCCGATTTCGCCATCAAACCCGGCGCCAAGAACAAACCGGCACCCCCCGGCCATCCCGGGGAGCGGTGTATTCCCCCGGTGCGGATGCACAAAGGCCCATCGCGCACGAGGTTGCCGTTGCGCAAGCTCCACCCCCGCACCATTTTCAGATGAAATAGCCAGATCCAGGGGGAGGCCCTATCTTCCCCCAGGCTTCGGCCACTTCGCGTTGGATCTTTGGTCCATTACCAACCATACCGCAAAACCCCCTTCCGATGGCGCCAGATAAGTCCCGGCCAGAACCCCCCGCCGGCCCCCCCCCAAAGCCAAAGCGCAGAGGAAATAACAATAACAAGCCTTGAGCCGCGCGCACCCGGCAGCAACCCCACCCCCCCGCTTTCCGCAACCATTCGACTTATCCATTCCCAGATGTTGCAGTTTGCAGGAGCGCCAGACAACACCCGCCTTCGCCGCGTGCTGACAGGGGTCGGGGTATCCCGGTCGCATTGCGAGGGCGGATTTTCGCTTTCCCCCCGCCAATGGAGTGAATGCTTGCAATGCGCGCGCGCGTGCGTGTGGGGTTCATTTCATTTGGAACCCGGGCCAGCTCACATATGCGTTGGCCACAGCCATTCCTCTCTGTTTTTTGTCAATGGCCGTGTGGCATAGATTCCTTATCCGCGCTGCAATAGTTTTGCCGTTCGCGATCTTGATGCCATATGCTTTTGCTAAGAAATGGGCAGCCATGTGGAAGGCCACAATCATTGCTGCCTCGCTCCTGCCTCTCTGACCTCGGCGTATCCTCAAGTCTGGGAAGAAGCCCGAGGGCCTTTTGCGTAACTCCCGGTGCAAATATTCCGATGGGGCGGAGTGATGTATAGTGGGCGCCGGCTTTGCACGGTTTGATGCAGAAAACCTGCGATCCAGCGGTGCCGGCGGAACAACGGGAAAAGCACCGTTTTGTGTTTCTGCAACATGTTTGCAATCCGCCAGGCCCTTTGGACAGCAACGGTTGGCGCTGTGTAGCGGGGTAACACGGTGGTTACTTGGGTGAGGTATCTCCTTCAGAGCGCACCCGGTTGGGTGTTGGATGTCTTTTCTCTCCGGAAGCCCCCACCCCAGCATTCTCCGGAAAAAAGTCACCCCTCCACAGCTGTGGCTTTTGAGGGGCCGTTTGGTTTTTTGCGTGCGACTTGGATTCGATTCCCAATCCGCACAGAGCGCGCGCCACAGTCTTTGTATGATGGGGGGGGCTCGTTGTGCCCTACCACCCCGCGCCGCCCCGCCGGCCGGCGCGCCGCAACCCGTCTCCCGGGATGCCGCCCAGCTCTTTCAACGGGTTATTCCCGATCCCACCCCCGCGGCCCCCCCCCCTTCCCCCAAACCACCCCCCAGCAGCCGCGCAGAGCCGGTTGTTTTGTTATTGACACCTGCCCGCCCTTGTGGAAATAAAGGAAGGGCGGGTTCGGACGCGCATAGTCTCCAGAGCAACCGGCCGCCGGCCGTCATGCACGACCCCAGTTGCGATTGCACGCTCTCCGTTCTTGTCTAGCGGAGAAGATGAAATGCCCGATCTTGAGCGCTTTTCGATGGTCATCGCGCCCGCGAACATGTGAAGCCCGATATCCGCCCCCACCTGTGCCGAAGAGCCGCATCGAGCCGCGCCGCAGAAACGTGCCCCCAACGCCGTTCCACCATCAGCCGGACCCCCACCGCCCATGCACCGACCGCGTTGCACGCCCCATCGCGCTTCGCCACGGCAAACGAGCGTTGTCGCATTGCTGGGCGAGCATATCAAATGCAGTTGCACCCCCCGGCGAGGCCCGCACCATTCAACGCCGCCGCCGCAGCCACACACGCCTCTTGGTCGATGCGGTTGTTATGATATCGCATCCAAGATCTCCTTGAGAGCCCGCCGCGCTGGCATTTCTAGGGGTATCGAAAAAACCCTCAAGAACTTGTCATGAAACTTAAAGGCACCGAACGGCGATGATGACATTTGCGGGGAGAAAAAGGCAAAACACATACGCAGGGCATCTTCGTTACACAAGGAACGCACCATCCCACTTTTCTTGAAAGCTTACTTTCCTCGTTACCTACGTAACGAGGAAACCCCATCATACTTCATCGCGATTCGGTAGACAACCCCCATTCCCCCGCGCGCCAGCCAAGCGCGCGCCGCCTTGGGAAGGTGAAAACAGTTTTTTTCTCGAAACAATCCCCGCCGTCACGCACACCAAATACCCCAAACGATGATCACACCGAGAGCAATCCGAAACGCCCGCGAGCAGCCTGAGACGCCCATGGAGCCCAGAGAGTCCGGAAAGATCCCCCCGGAGGAGCCCCGTGGCGATGACAACGCCCGCGCCACCAAGGGACGATCGACACGGGGGGACCACCTGGCCCGGATCGCGGAGCAGCCGCCGGAACGCACGATGCGCTACCGCGTCGTGTGCAAGGGGCGGCCGCCACTGACGCCCCCGGAGATCGAGATCGCGCATTATATCAGAAGAAAGATCGAGAGCTCATTGTGAACGCATTAAGGGTCATTTCCCGACCTGCCGCAATGAACGCCTTGCCCACAATATATTGCGGTATTGACATCGGATAATTTTGAAGCCCCCGGGTAATTTTGAAGCCCCCTTTCGCTTGGATGGCGCCCGCGTATGGAACAACTTAGCTCCATCACTTTGAAGGTTTGAGACCAGAGGACATTGAGATGAAATTGAGGTAAATCTTTTTCAGTGGTGCCACTCCGTAGGTCTCAGATGTCGTCAGTGTGTTCAAGGATTTGATCATTTGGATTATTTGTGCCAACAGCAACCCCAAACTTCAATGCGGACAGACGCTGCTATCCCTTGATATCCACTGACATAGGGCATCTCCTGGACGCAAGCATATCTTGCGGGAGTCATGAAGATGGCGGCTAGGGGCCGCGTGCGACAGGCGTTCCCGGAAATGCGCCACGCCGCTTTGGTGAGTAATTGAGGCATGGCTGGGTGCGGGGTTCTGTGTGGATCCGCTTGCGCGCATTCTGGAGGGGTGGAATTGCGCATAGTGGCGTTGGGTGCGGGTTTTCGTTGCGTCGCCGGCGATGGTGTTGCGCAAGCGGGGGGGGGGTGGCGTGGAAAAGTTTTCCCGCCAAAGGGAATTGGCGCGCTATGCTGCGGTTGGGGGGGGGTGGTGGGTCAAGCGGGTTATCTCCGGCATCGCCGACCGCGTTCCGTTGTCGTTTTTTCACACCATCATCAACTTCCGCGCTGTAGGTGCGGCGCTCCATCGCCTCATCATGATTTGGTATTTTGTGGTCCGGTGGCTTCAAAATCCGCCGTGGGTTGGCCGGCTGTAAGTGGCGCCGGGAAAGTCCGTGGGGCGGGTGTTGGGATTGGGTTGCTTTTTGCTCCGAAATGGGGGGGGGGGGTCGGGGCTGGGTCGCGTGCCGGGGGCCTTTGGCGCGGGGATCTCGGTTTTGGTTCTCTGGCGGGGTGTGGTTTTAGGCATGGGGCGGGGCTGATTCTCTGCTTGTCAAAAGTCCCGGAACCCTAAGGTGGCGGTGGAAGCTTTTCGCCCTTTCAGCGTTGTTGAATGGTGGCGGTATTGTTTGGACTTGGGGATGTCGGGGTGTTTTGAGGACTTGGCTATTGTTCGGCTCTTTGGTTGGGGTTGCGCGCTTTGAACTGTGCAATTATTTTTGGAGGCTAGGGGACCGACGGTCATGGTCTTTGGAGGTTTGGTCGGGAGTTTCTCGCGTGCGTGAGATAGTTGGCTTCGTTGTTTTGTTTTGGGTGTGGAATGCTGGGGCGTTGAAGGTGGTTGGTGATTTGTGGTAGCTGGTGTGGAATTTAAACGGTGGTAATCTGCGGATTTAAATTTTGAGCACGTTGTGAATTGTGCCGTTCGCGCTTTGAAGTTGTTCTTTTTCGCTCTGTGTGTATGTGGAAGAGTGTTCAGTGGAATGTGTGCGAATGGCGTTGAGAAAGAAGGAAGATGCGCGGCGTTGGGAGGGTGGAGCTTACTCCCGATTTGCCAAGTGAACGTGGCGCAATTCATTCGAGTCTGTGGGAGTTATTCTCTTTTTTCGATTTGGAGGAGCTATCTGCCAAGCCATTCAAAGCAATTTTCTGCACTTTGTGGGCTGACTGAAATAGCCTTGCTGGAGGGTTGTGCTTGGGTGACGAGTTAGTTTTTTCGTGCATTTCAGTGACTTTCTGAGGTGATTCCATGACGTGAGTATGTGACATAATTTATGACCCATTGTTATTTTTGTACTTAGATTGAATAGTTCAAGCTTCTCACTGTATATATCGCGACTACATCACAACATGACCGCCGATAATCAGGGTCCAACAAATGTTCGTGTGAGCGTTGACAAGCGCAATTTTGTGTACGTTGACTACATTAAGCACCGCCTTCATGAAGGTGAAGCCGAAATTGTGATCTCTGCGCTGGGCTCCGCAATTTCCGATGCTGTGTCTGTTGCCGAACTTCTCAAGAGCCAGGATCTTGTTGTCGTCAAGAACATTAAGACTTCCCGCGGCGGAGTGGAGGCCGCGCGGTCGAAGTTTGTTGACAAGATGGAAATTACTGTGACGAAGTCCAAGAATTTCGACGCGAAGTACGAAGAGCAACAGAAGGCGCGTGCTGAAGCTGCTGCGGAAAAGGCCGCAAAGTAACATTGTTACGATGGAGGCAACTGTACTTTAAGCTTTATGAACCCGTGGCAATGCTTTGTAATGAAAAGAAAACAAGTGATACGAAGAGGAATTCCATCTCTCTAGAATTGTAGCCCTCTTACTCCTCCTATTTGATGCGAAAACTGCACTTGGTAGAAAAGGATTTTGTCATTAAGATAAGTTCACTTGGAATTTCTAATTCTCTTTTGAATGATTTGAAATGATTCTCTATATTCTCTTCTCATTGTGATGATAAAGTATGGTAGTATTATTGAGCTCCCGTAGCAAATATCGCCGAGGAAAGAGCCCGCTAGTTTCATTCTACAGAATTCCATTTTTCTCAGAATCTGTGCTCTGTTCAACTGGAAAACTGGTTTCAGCTGGAAATATCACTTCAGGGACAAGTACGACGAACTTGCTTCAGGCAAGGCATTGGTTAATTTATTCGCGATCCTGCTTCTTGCTCGTCTCATTGGCTTCAAAATAACTGTGGCTAAAAATACATACGATGGGTTATTTGGTCCTCGTCACTTCATCAGTCGTTTAGTACGTATGATAGATTCTGTCAAATGAAGCGGGATAGATGTCTTGACGATCTGATTCGACGGTACTGGAGTCTCAGAGAGGAGGTCCGAAAGGAGGAAGGAAGGCTCCTCGAGCTGCAGCACCTGCTCTTAATTGTGCACAACTATGCATGGAGTCGTTCTTACTCTCAGAAGCAGCAGCAATTTGTGTGAGCCGCCTGGAGCGCCCGTTTTTCAGAAGCAGATTCAGAATGCGTCCGCAATTATGCGTTTATTTTTCTGCTACAAGTTTTTTTTGTGGTTTGATGAGTGGAAGTGTATGTGATTCACCACTTGATTGTTTTATTGATCAACCATTTTGTTCGTTCTTACTTCTTGTCAGATAGGTGAAAGGAGAAAATGGCTGAAAGCAGCTCAACCCGCAACCCGTACACTGGAAAGCCGTACAGCAAGCGGTATTTTTCGATTCTTCAAGGAAGGGAGAGATTGCCAATTTTTGAGGGTAAGAAGAAAATCCAGAAGTTAATTCAGCAGTACCAGGTTCTTCTTCTTGTTGGCGAAACAGGAAGTGGGAAAACAACACAGGTTCCTCAATATGTGCTTGAAATGAATCCTGAATGTGGAATTGCTTGCACTCAGCCCCGGCGTGTAGCAGCAACAAGCGTGAGCGAGCGAGTTGCCGAGGAAATGGATGTTCAGCTAGGCGAGGAAGTGGGATACTCTATTCGCTTTGACGACATGAGCTCGGAGAAAACTCGTCTGAAGTATCTGACAGATGGAATGTTGTTGCGCGAAGCGATGACCGACCCGCTTCTGAGTCGCTACAGTGTCATCATTCTGGATGAAGCTCACGAGCGAACTGTATCAACCGACATTTTGATTGGTACAGTAAAAGCATTGCTTCCACAGAGGCCGGATCTGAGAGTTGTTGTGATGTCTGCCACTTTGGAAGAAAAAAGGTTCCAACAGTATTTTCCGGAAGCGCCCCTTGTTCACATTTCAGGCCGAATGTACGGTGTTGAGGTTTACAATTCTCGTGCACCAGAAGCAAACTACGTGGAGGCTGCTATTCGCACTGCAACCCAGATTCACCTGTACGAGGGTGAAGGCGACATTCTTATTTTTCTAACGGGTGAGGACGAAATTGAATCCGTCGTTGAGAGGCTTCAAAATGGCATTAAGATGGCAGAGCACAGCAGCGCAAATTGTCATCATGGCCCAGTTGCAGCACTGCCACTCTACTCTGCTCTTCCTCCATCTCAGCAGCGGAAAGTATTCCAGTCAGTTCCCCCTGGCACGCGAAAAATTGTTGTTGCAACAAATGTAGCCGAGACATCTCTGACAATTGACGGTGTTGTGTTTGTGATTGACTGTGGCTTTTCGAAGCAGAAGGTTTTCAATCCCAAGCTGCGCGTAGAATCTCTCCTCGTCACTCCTATTAGTCAAGCGAGTGCTCGCCAACGGTGTGGTCGCGCCGGACGAACGAAACCAGGAAAATGCTTTCGGCTGTACACTGCAAAATCATTTGATTCAGCATTACAGCCCAATACATATCCTGAAATTCTTCGGTGCAACTTGGGCTCGATTGTGTTGCATATGAAAAAAATGGGCATCGAAGATCTTGTGAACTTTGACTTTGTGGAGCCTCCAGCTCCTGAGACACTGATGCGGGCCCTGGAGCTTCTCAATTACCTTGGAGCTCTTGACGATGATGGAAATTTGACTTCCTTTGGAAGCAACATGTCCGAGTTTCCTGTCGATCCTGAAATGGCTGCGATGCTGTTTCACAGCCCAGAGAGCGGTTGCTCAGACGATATTGCAAGGATTTGCTCGATGCTTTCAGTACAGAATCCCTTTTTCAACCCATCCAATGACCAGCGTGGAAGAGCCATTCGTTGCCGAGAGCAGTTTTATCACCCAACCGGCGATCATATTGCGTACCTCAACGTGTTCAACACATTTTTCGATGAAAATGGACAGAATTCATCTTGGTGCACTGAGAATTACATTAACCCACGGGTAATGAAGCAAGCCGTTAACATCTACCGTCAGCTGACAAACATAATGCGGCGACTGGGATTGACAATCAATAGCACCTACTCAGCAGAGTGCCGGACAATCAGCAATATCAGCGATCGCCCACCATCGATGGAGTTTGCAAACGAGATTCGACGCGCTATTGTGAAAGGATACTTTACGAAGGTAGCGTTGTCACTCCCGACGAAAAATCAGTTTTTGACGCTTAAAGATGACGTTAAGAGCTTACTTTTCCCTTCGACGTTCCTGAACCGGCGCCCAAAGTTCGTTGTATTTCATGAGTTGGTTCTCACCAGCAATACCTACATCCGAACTGTGACCGCCATCTCGGAAGACTGGCTCTTTGATGCCAATGCTGAGTATTTTGATCAAGGAGAGTTTGATGGAATTTCAAAGCAGATCTTTGATGAAATTTACAGACGGCGCAATCATTCATCCAAGCCTACCAAGCGCAGCCGAGTGGATTCCTCAGATGAGGATTAGGCTTTGGAAGTGAATTCTACACAAATAATTACTTGCCGCAACGTTCATTGAATCTTCGCATAATGGGAGTAAGCACAGGTAATGAAGTAAAAGATTAAATGCGCCATACTGATTTTTAGTAGTTGCATATCAGTTTTTGTAACGATGGGATGAGTCTTTCAATTTCCTTTTCTGCCGCCAACCCCTCAAGCACAAACAGACTTAAGCACCCACGTAAACAGTTGCTAATATGACTAGTAAGGCAGTTCCACTTCTATTGGTCGTCGTTATGACCTTGATGTGTGTATCCTGTGCGGAGCTGCTCTCGGAGGCTGACTTTCGGAGGATGAAAATAAAAGACCTCCGCACGTTTTTGGACGATCGTGGTTTGACCTGCAGTGGGTGCCAGGAAAAAAGTGACTTTGTTCGCGTTGCTTTCCAGAATCGCGAGAAAAAGCCTCTAGGGAGTGCAGAAAAGCGTCCTGTTCCAAAATCGAAGTTTTGGGATGCCTGGAGCTCAAATGCAAAGAGTGAATGCTCAAGCGCTGTGAGCAGCCGCGGGTCGGATCCGTCAGCAGAGCCATTTGCCAGTATTTGCGAAGCAATCGAGAAGGCGTCGGAGTCGTTTTTCATGCAACATGGGAAGCGCATCGCGGCTCGCTTAAAGAAAACTGCGGATCACATGTTGAAGACTTCCTACAAAGATGTCTACTACGATGCGGGCCTGAAACTGTTTCGAAAGCTCTCCAGTTATTGCCTCGCCTCACCTGCAATGCAATCAAAATGCGCGTCCTTGGGCTTTGTTATGGACGCGATGGAAAATGGGGAGGCAGGGGACTTCAAGGGCTGGACGACAAATGTGGGCATCGAAAATACGAACCCGATGTATGAGATTCTCCATGGAAACGATGACCTTTGAGAATCTGCGTGGCTAACCTGATACACTCTATTACCCAAAGAACTCTCACATGCCCCGCCAGATTAAAGACATGGCACACTTTTCCTCTCATCAGCATATATACATCTCCCCCTTTTTTGTGCCAATTTTTTGTCTGAAGATAAATAAAAGCGGGTATTGTGAACTCCCAGCTATCAAATGAAAACAGTCTTTATCACAGGAGCGAATCGCGGCATCGGGCTGGAGACGGCTCGCCAGCTGGGAAAACTTGGATTCCAAGTAATTATCGGATGCCGCACTGCAGAGGCGGCGAAACAAGCTGTTCACACGCTCGAAAAAGATGGAGTAAAGAATGTTGACTATGCTGTGATTGATGTCAACAGTGAAGAGTCGGTTCGTTCCGCTGCTGCCGACGTCAGCAAGAAGTGCGGCGACGTGTTGGATGTTCTCATCAACAACGCCGGAGTTGCTGCCCTCCCTGATGAAAGTGTCCCAGCCGTCGATGGTCAAATCGATTTGGATGCTCTGAGAAAGTGCTACGAAACAAATGTGATTGGCGTCGCCCGCGTCACAAATCACTTTGTTGAAATGGTCAAGCGATCGGCAGGTGGCCGCATTGTGAATCTTGGGTCGATTATGGGGAGTCTAACGCTGAGAGTCGGGGATCTGTCGAAGTGCCCATACTCAGCCTCAAAGACAGCGCTGAACATGTACACGGTGCATCTTGCTGAATCTCTGAAGAGTTCCAATGTCAAGGTCAACAGTGCCCATCCTGGATGGGTTAAAACCGACATGGGAGGCCCCAACGCGGAATTGGCCATTGAGGAAGGCGCAGAGACGAGTGTCTACTTGGCGACACTTCCGGCAGATGGACCGACTGGAGGGTTCTTCTTTAAGAAAGACCAACTTCCGTGGTAACCAGGAGGTGTCATGCACACAGATTAGGCAAAATAACTGTACGCTGTGACCGAATGGAAGAGCATGTTTTCTTCACTGTATGCATCGCCATCCCTCGGCACTTTCTTTCTTGTTTTTTTTTGGGGCCCACCATTTCTGTTTTGTATTCGTTGCTTTCTCCCTTTTGAGTTGTGCGTAGGCCAGTATGACGTCGTCCGGGGGCAGCTACGCCGTGGATGCTCCTGTTCTTCCGGAAGAAGAGGAGGAGTTTTTCAGAGGCGAACCTGACCATACTGTAGCTGCGCTTCAGCAACAGACGGTGTTGCCTCGGCCCACCTCGTCAGAGGATAAAGATGAATTCTCGCTCAACTTGTCTTATGTCCCTGGAGTACGAAAAACACATGACACTTCGGCCCCATCCTTAGGATTGATGATTGAGGAAACCACCGCATCTCGGCGAAGCATGGCGGCTGAAAAATCACGGTCGATCACATCGGAATGGGAGAAGGGAAAGGGTACATCTTTCGATTCCTACGGCGGTAGTGCACTTCCACTGGACACTGATTATCCAAGAGATGTGGCGGAATTCATCCAGTGGAAGGCACGCCAATCCAAGAGGCCTGCCTTCCTAGCACAGGAATAGTTTATCGGCATGGCTGTCAGCGTATGAGAAATGGAAATAATGTGGATTGAAACTGTGCTTCGGACGCTTCACTCCATAATGCAACTTTTTTCTTCTTCTTTTGCTGTAAAGCGCTCACTCCGCTTCACCTTCATAGAGACATAGAACCCCATCACTGGTGCCAGCATAGATTGTCGTCAAAATGCCACTACCCGCAAGTATTCTCAATGAGACCAATCGGACACTGCAGGAACAACTTGATAGAGTCACTGGGGATTTGTTTGAACGCCAAAGGGAAGTTGCTGAACACAAGGATTCCCTCACTTTTATGCGCGAACACCTATCACAGATTCAGTATCAATCCAATGTGATCAATGACTCTCTTCGTCACCGAACCGAGGATCTAAGGAAGACAGCGTCGGAGATTACCCAAATGAAGAATGAAAATGACTCCCTTGGAAGAGCAGTCAAGACGTCACAAAGCGAAAGTAAACGGGTCACTAACCTTGTTTCCAGTCTAATCACCACTGTTACCTCTGTGCGACACGAGGTGCTGTCAAAACTGGAGGAATCAAAAGACCTGGAATGCGATGCGAAGGAGCTCGTGACTGTGAGGTTGATGAAGGAGGAGCAGGGAAGTTCCCTGGAAGCATCCCTTCAGAAGTTTTCAGAGTCTGTATGGACGAAGCTTGAGTTGCTTGAGGCTCAAACAGCCCAACAGGAGAAGGCGCTTTCCTTCTCACATGACGAGCAAGCAGCTGCGATCCGGGAACTGGAGGTGGCGCAGCTTTCTCTCCAGGAGAGCATCGCTGATCAAAAGGAGAGCCTTCGTGCTCTCGAGTTGGTGCAAAGGCAAGTGGCCTCTCTGGATAGGTCCATTGAAGTCAATGCGAGTACCATGGCGCACTTGAAGTCAAAGTATCGTAATCGTGAGAGTGTCAGGGAGAGTCTCCGAGCATCGCTAGAAATTTTTTCAGCTGAGTACAAGGAATTATCAAAGCAGCTCCACGAGAAGGAAAATTCAGCCAATCGGTACCTGCATGATATACAAACACTGTCCGTTTTTTTGCGAAACCAGCTTCTTGAGATGAAGCGAATGCAGCGTGGCGTTTCAGCGGATCGCCACCGCTTGGTTCAGATGAGGCGATCAATGAACAACTTCACTGTTCTCTGCGAAGAGCGTCAACTTGCACTTGATGAGCATCGCGAAGTCTATCGAGGTATGCAGCAGATGAACGGTAGAACTCTTGAGGCTGCTGAGTCTGATGGTCGGTCATTTCTCTCGTCGCTTCATGATATGCGGGAAAAGCTGGAGCGAAGGCTTGTCATGACCGGCAATCGTTATCTTCGGGCTCAGCAGAAGGTGTCGGCCGCCATGAATGAGCTCTGCCAAATTGGCCACATTGCAAATGAGACGAATGATACAGTCCAACTTCGAGTAGCTGAACTTCGAACATTACAAGGCGCTCACCACAACGCTGAGGAAGAGCTGAGTCGTCTCGTGGAGCACTCAAGTGCGCTCGAAGACAGTGTTCAAGCCGCCCGTCTTCTTATCTCAACTGCCAAAGAGCAGAAACTCAATGATCACATGCTGTTCCAGGCAGACACTGTTGAGCGTATCCAGCTGCTTCGGGATGATCTGGAAGAAATGAGGGATCGACACCGTCGACTTCTCTCTGAAACAATATCACTTCGAGCTTCCATGCGCCGTGCCACAGCCCAATATTTGGGATCAACATTGTCGGGTGAGCAACTCAGCGAACAATGTCGTCTCCTTGCGGATGAGGTGTCAGGTTTGGAAAGAGAGCGCGGGGACACAGAGGTACATCGGAAAATACAGGAAGAACGATTGACCACCCATGACGCAAGTCTTTCGGTTTTGCGACAAGCTCTACAATCTCGGGTAGAGGATTTGAAAGGTGCAGCTCAACTTCCAGAGATCCTCCGCGATGAGATCCTTCGAGAAGAGGAAGTGATAAGAGTAGATATGGAGAGCTCAATGCTGGAGCTGCACCTTGAGCAAAATGCACTCCATGAACACAAAGAGGAACTTCAAGGATTGAAAAAGAAGAAGGAGTTGCTCCAAATGCGCTACAATGAGACAATGACTTCTATGTCGAGAGTGCTATGTGCCAACGGCCCTGCAGTTCTTCCAATGGAAAGTTGTGCCATCATAGAAGCAAGTGACCTACGTCCCGAGGCTCTCCACGCTCGACTACTTCTTCAGAGATCGAGCGAACGCGAACAGCTCATGAACCGAGGGAACTACTTGGATTTGCGTTTGTTAACTGTTGAGAAAGAGACCCGCATGCTCGAGCGAGCGTTGCAGTCGCTTCGTGAAGAATCAAATGGTGCCAGCTCCATTGCTTTACCAAAGACGTCAACATCTCGCAGCCGTTCAGATATCTCTGAATTCAATGCGCACCTCGATGAGGTGGTGTTCCTCAGCACAAACACTTTGACCACAGAGTTGAAGCTCCAGGACGAAGTTATGAAAGAGATTGCTCTGAACCGTCACAGCAACAAGCTGCACTTGAGCAATCTCCGCCAGACACTTCGAGAGATGCAAGCTACAGTGAAACAGAAGCGGACCCAAGCCCGACGTTTGCAAGAGGAGTTTCACCGACAAAACTCAATGACAAATCTTTGCGTTGCTGCTACTAGGTTTTGATTCTACAACTCCTAGCGTCACCCAGATTTCTGAGTAGCGCACAGTTTTTGCACCTTGGTGTGCGAGGAGAGCGGAGCAGGTGACGACCACCGCATCTACGATGCTTGAAATCCGTGTAACTTTGCTCTTTTAAAAAACCCAATCTTCTTCTTTTCAGATCACATTCAACACAGTTTGCAGTTTATTCGACAGTTTCAAAAATGCTCCACGTTGCTTCCCTTAACGAATATAGGAAAGTCAAAGATGAAGCGTCGAGTCGTGGGTGTGGCCTGGTGACTCATTTCAGTGCTGGCTGGTGTGAGCCATGCAAGGCGGTGAATGAGTTCCTTAGTGAGAAGCAAGTTGGACTCGCGGATTTGGCAATGTTCATTGAGGTGTCCTGTGATACCTGCTCTGATATTGCCGAAATTGAGGGTGTTGATTCCGTTCCCTATGTGTCTTTCTACCGTCCAGGTGCCAGTGATAACGGCCGTCACGAAATGGAATGCGTTGCTTCTGTTGCTGGAGCAAAACTGGATAAGTTGGCGATGAACTTGCTCTCCATTTATGGTGAAAAGGGTTCCCAACGCGCTAACTTCGGTACTCTGGATGAGTACCTGAAGTACCTAACATCTCGCAAGGGAGTGATATTATTCATCACTGGATCACCGTCGCAGCCTCGTTGCGGTTTCACTGGCCGCCTAATTGAAATGATGAACGATCTCCAGGTCTCTTACTTGTTTTATGACGTCATGGCAAGTGATGAAGTGTGTGAAGGGCTCAAAGCGTACGCAAAGTGGCCTACATATCCGCAGGTGTACGTTGATGGCGAATTAATTGGTGGATATGATATTTGCAAACAGCTTCTTGAAGAAGGTGAGCTTCGCAGCACATTGGGGATGGCAGACTAACACACTATATTTTTATTGCGCAAACACTGATTTCTCTACAGCTTCGTTTCTGTCCTCGTCATGTATGTATGTTGAAACGACCTCGCCACGTACTCCCCGGAATGCTTCGAATCATGTTTCTTATTTTTACCTTTTCATTTCTTTCAATGCATGAAAGCGGTGAGCAAGTCAAGTAGCAATGGCCTTTTACATTGGAAACACCGTGGCGCGAATCACTGCAGCCGTACTCAGTATTGGAAAGAGAGTGAGCGCAGCTCATATTTTTCTTACCATGTATGTCATTGCCGCTATCATTGCACTTCGGCGGTTATCATTTATGCTGGGTGTGAGGACAAAGCGCTGCAGGGTTGGGGACCGAACCGTTGATGTGAACGCCGCCGAGGAATCTCTCACTAGCAGTGTGATTGAAGTAGCAAACGTCAAGGTTGATTTCAACTCCGTTGGTGGACTGGAGGAGGTGAAGCGACAGCTCCAAGAGCATATTATTTGGCCGTTTACGATGCCACAGTTCTTTAACGGCTCTTCTTTGCGTTCTCATCCTAAAGGAGTGCTTCTATATGGACCTCCAGGGACAGGGAAAACACTCCTGGCAAAAGCTCTGTCAAAAGAGTTAAATTGCTCCTTTCTGAACGTGAAAATCGATTTCATCACGTCCAAGTACGTTGGTGAAACGGAGAAGAATGCTGCCGCTGTATTCACACTCGCTGAAAAGTTGTCTCCTTGTGTAATTTTTGTGGATGAAATTGATTCGCTGCTGAGTCTGCGCGATATCACAGATGCTGCACCACATACGCACGCAAAAACAACGTTCATGACATACTGGGATGGTTTGGAGAGCAACCCAGACTCTAAAATTATCGTTGTGGGTGCAACAAACCGCCGGCTGCTCATTGACGACGCCATTTTGCGGCGTATGCCGCTTCAGATTGAAGTTCCACCTCCTACGCACGAAGCTCGTCTTCAGATTCTTCGTATTGCCCTGGAGAAAGATTTGTCTGATCATCCTCAGAAGGACGCCCTCATTGACTATATTGCCGATAAGACACCTAATTACACTGGGTCAGACCTCGTAGAGTTGTGTAAAGCAGCACTGCTCATTCCCCTCAGGGAGCACTTTGCTCATTCCAAGACTATTCCCGACCCCACAAAAACAGTCCCGATTCTTTCAAGGCAGCATATCGATGTGGCTTTGTCCCGCATTAAAGCCTCCGCGCGCTACTAACTGTGCTCCATGCTTCACACCGTACACATGCAACACAACAACAACAAAAAACCCCGATGCTGCGCTGGATTCACACGCGTGACAACACTTGCCACCTTCTTCGACACAATTCTGTTGGTCTAACGACTACCAGCGCATGTTTTCACCCCTTCTAGGCATCATCCTCACATGAAGAGATCGCGTTCTTCCTCACCGGAGATCCGCGTCAAGGTCGAAAGAAGGGATGGGCCGACGACATCAAGTGCACGCATCGTGCTGCCGTCTCTACGGCGACTTGCTCAACAATTCAGCATGCAGGGTATGGCTATCGATGAATTAGCTGGCGAATTGTTCTGCACATATTGTAAGTGCATTCGAGCGAGCCAACGAACAGGAAGTGCTGAAGACACTGAAGTTGAGAGGGTCGGCACTTCCCGCGCTGACGTTCTGAAGCATTGCCGTTCTCGTAGTCACCTTCTTCAGTATGAGAAAGAGCAGACGAACAACCTTGAGCATTGGTGCGGTGTTGAGGTTAACGGTCGGAAGATGCTGTTGGATCACCATTGTGTATATCCGTCGCACATGTTTGGTGCAGGGCGAGTTGTTAAGGATGAGACGATTGGCGGTGGGATTGCCCTTGCTGAGGATGTTTGTGGCGGAGTCAAACTTTGGCCTAGACATAGGTATGAGATCGTGGAAGTTGTGTTGCCTGCCCTGGAGGATAGTTTTGTGAAGGTGAACAAGTGCGAGATCGCAACGGCAACAGCGCGTGAAGGAGCAGAGGAGTTGTGGAGATTTTACCCTCCTGCCTCGCTTCCTGGCCACCTTCAAGAAAGTGGACAGCGCGCTATGAGCGCGGTTAAAATTGCCACCAAAGAGAAGTCATTTCATGATACGGTATCACCAGCATTGATTCGAGTGTATCAGGATCCCCATGGTAACTGTTCAACCGATGTTCCACGTGTTGGTGAGAGTGTAGCGCTTCTGCCATCGTTATATCACAAACGACTTGTCAGTCTTCACGATGCCCTTCGCAGCGCAAACTTATCGATGGAGCGTGAAGAGTTCATTCGCTTGAGTCGTCGAGTGCACACCTTTCACTAAAACCGCTTCTCTGACCACGGACGAAGAGAATTTCTTCCAGAATCGGATCACTGTTAGTTGCCACCCATGCATGCTTCATACTTCTTACTCGTCGGTAACTTAAACTCAAACTACAAGACTTCAACACAATTAGGCCAGAGAGCACTGCTGTGGATATGAAAGGTATAGCCCGCGCCTTGAAATTTCTTGGATCAGGGCGTAGCCTTAAGTACTTAGCCAGCGGGGAACCCTACTGCCCCTTCGGTGAAGACTTCGGTCTCACCATTATCCCAGAATACATTCAGGCTGATGAGGCAATGGAGCTTCGTCGCGGTTATGTTGACGTGTACACGCGTAATTCTGCGTCAATCCGACTTAGTGATGGCCGATTCCAGATGCCGCCATTGCCATCCAAGTCATTCATCAGCTTTGTGGAACGAATGGAACAGGATGACCTAGTGCCCAAAGGCTGGCTCAACAACCAAACAGCCAACCTCTACGAGCCAGGGGACTTCATTCGAGCGCATATCGACAACTTGTTTGTGTACGACGACATTTTCGCGATAGCCTCATTAGGCGCCAATGCATTAGCGCGGTTTGTCCACGTTCAGAATGGCGAAGAGTTAGATGTTATGATCCCAGACAGATCGCTGTACATCATGTCTGGACCTGCGCGCTACGTTTACTTCCACATGATTCTCCCTGTTGAGGCCCAACGCTTCTCTATCGTTCTACGGCGCTCAATTATGAACTCGGACGGAGGGTTCCGTCCTGTCGGTACACCTCTTGCTGACCTTATGCCCTTCCGAGCGACGCAGCTGCTGAACACGTTGTACAGCAAGCAAGTCGGTGGAGTGCGCGTTAGTGTTAGCGATGATTTTTTGGAGAGTGAAGACATTGGCGCTTTCGACACAGCGAAATGGGTTCAACGTCTTCATCCTCTCAGAGACTGGTCTCTTCTGAAGCAGCTTGAGGAGGATGAGGCGCGAATCCGAGAGTTGACGGAGAAAAAATACATCACAACCGATTTTAGCTGGAGGGTGGATGAGCTGCGCTCTCACTTCCGTTCGATGGAGAAGGCCATGTGCACGAGCGCACAATAAGGTTCTTCTCTGCTGTAGGTGTCGTTCTATGGGAATACACTCTGCATTTCGTGAAAGATCCTGGGGGGGGGTGCAAACAACCATCTATCACTTCTATCCTACCCTCACTCTTTGTAATGAGCGGGGTTGGCTAAGATTTCAAAAATATTCCGGCCGTCGCCTATCCCCAGTTACAAATACTTTCGTAGCAGGTTCGCTAACAGAATGGAAGAAGCGCAGAGTGTCGAGCCCGTACCCAAGACCGAGACCGTTTTCATTCAATGCGACTCGCTACGCAGCCGTGGAGACGTGGTTAATGGGTTGCTGTTCGATTGGCGAAAGGACTTGGGGATTGAGGAGTGGTTCGAGAAGGATGCGGAGAACCACAGCATACGCCGGGATGCCCCCATTGAGATTGTGCACGTCAAGAACTCAAAGCGCCCATACTTTTTGCTGGAGTGGCGTCTTCCTTTTGAGGAGGAATTGGCGCGGCGCCATACCGCCACGAATAGTCTGTCAGATAGTCACGAAGTTCCAAGCACTATTGGGATCTCCAAAGAAGTGCTTGCATCCTGCACTCACAAGATCTTGAGTATTGGCTGCGAAGTGCCGCAACGTACATTCCGCGAGAAGCCTGTTTCCATATCTAGCGCAAGCAATGATATCACTGTCAGCTCCACTCGCCAAAAGCTGCAGTTGCGAGAGAAGCGTCAACGCGAACTCGATCAGAAAGCTGCTGCGTTGGCACCACCAACCTCAACATCTCAAGCGACATTCGTCCCTCGCACCTTGAAGAGGCGAAGGCAATAATGAGTCAGCTCTGCTACCAGAGGCGGGATAACAAGATACTTACCCTCCACTGACGATTCCTACGCTCTTCATATCCCTACCGGGAAACAATTTATCATAATTCCACGTCCACACTCCCTTTCACGCATTTTTATGCATCCTTCGGCTCACCAAGGAAGTATTCCTTAGGAACTCCCCACTGTTAGCGATGCGTGGGGCTGAACTGCCCACAAGCGGGGATGAGATCACGCCGAACAATGTAACCGCAAGAGAGCGACCCAATCTCCACCAATCATCGACCAACGCTTCAGTTCTCCCTGCCATTCTTCCAATGCTTTTGGAAACCACTTGGAGTTGGGTTCATTCCACGCCACTCCAGGATATGCAGTCACTCACGATCTACCACTCCATCCGAGAACGCATCGTGGCCACTCAACAACTGCTGGACGCCGTGCTTCCTGTAGATTCGGATGACAGCCTAGCTGCACCCTGCACCACCTCGGCAGCAACTCTTACCACCTCTCAAAAACCACTTTCTGCACAGGATGTCGATACCCTCGTTCAACACATGTCGGCCCTCTTCAACTTTACCTTCCAGGCATACTGCTCTCTGCTTCAACAGATACAGACGCTACAAACGCCTCTGCCATTCCTACTCACCGCCATTGATGCTCTTACCTCACAGCGCCGCAGCTCTACCTCCTCTCAAACCACTGCCACCAGCCTCAGCAGTGACGAAATCATCCCTCCCAGCTTCCATACCCACGTTCCCGCCATCGCTGCCACCGTTGATGGACTGACGAGCCGTGCGTCGCAGGCTGAGGCAGAGCGGGACGAGCTTGTTGCTAAGCTTNTTGATGGACTGACGAGCCGTGCGTCGCAGGCGGAGGCAGAGCGGGACGAGCTTGTTGCTAAGCTTGCAGCACTGGAACACGCTCGCGGCAGTACCGCTGCCACCATTGATGGACTGACGAGCCGTGGGTCCCAGTTAGTGGTGAAGAGAGAGGAGGCGGGTACAGCGTTGTTGGAGAAAGGTTTTGCTGCCGATGAGGTGGAGCGTATGTTGGCGGATCGGATTGAGCGGGTGGCGGAGCTGGAGGAGGTTGTTGCAGCACTACAGTTGCAACATCGTGATGATTCAGCGATGGCTGTTGTATGGCGGGAGGAGTTAAGTAATTGGGAGAAGCGTGGAGAGTTGTTGTTTGTGAGGGGTGAAGATGCCTTGGAGGAAGTACGGAGAAGGGATGCGGAGATTGAACGCAGGACGATGGAGGTGAGACGCCTAAAGGCTGAAGATGTTGCTCTTCGATCCGCTCTGATGCTTAGGGAGCAGTGCTGCAAACGGGCAGAGGACAGGGTGAGTGATTTGTTGAGTGTCCACATGAGGGCTATGGACCTACTTGACCGTGAGCCGTTATCTGTGGCTGGGGAACTTAGGAGGCTACTCACCACTGCTGTTTGATGGGGTCTACTGGTGGACGATATGAGTCGTCTGCGTGGAAGTTTGTGGATTGTGGTCACTGCTATTCTGTACTGACCGGTAGTGTTGGTTCTGAGTGAAAATGTGGGAGGAGCTGTGTTTTATAGGATGCGCTTTGATTTCTTCTCTGTTGCTATCGTTCTTGAGCATTTTCTTGTATATATAGTTCCTGTCATCGGCTGGCCGTGTGAGGCTTGCTGTAGTTGGATCCAGAACTTGTGTTACTGTCCATTTCTTGACATAACAGAGATATCATGGCACTCCGTCGTATTCAGAAGGAGCATAAGGACTTCGAAAAGGACCCGCCTGCGAATACCAGCGGCGGCCCAACAAACGAGAATGATTTGTTCAACTGGAAGGCGACCATCATTGGTCCCGAGGACTCCCCATATGCTGGAGGTTTGTTTTTCCTGAACATTCACTTCCCGTCAGACTACCCCTTCAAGCCCCCGAAGCTGCAGTTCACCACGAAGATTTACCACCCTAATATCAACAGCAACGGCGGCATTTGCCTTGATATCTTGAAGGACCAATGGTCTCCCGCTTTGACGATCTCCAAGGTACTTCTCTCGATCTGTTCCTTGCTGACTGACCCTAATCCCGATGATCCGCTAGTGCCTGACATTGCCCGCCAGTACAAGACGGATCGGCAAGCCTTCCTCCAGACCGCAGCGGAGTGGACCAGAACCTATGCGATGTAGGATTTTTCGAGGATCGTTGAGGAGAACATCCACCCATTTATTTGCCAAGATATCCGATTTCTCGTTTCGACTTGTGAGTTAAAGCAGTGATCCATGCGGAAGCGCGACGTAATGACGCTTTCCTTCTCACCAAATGAATGGCTGTGATGGCGGTAGTTCCCCTGCTGGGATGCCAAATGCATATCGTTGGGGGAGCAATGATGATGGTGTTTGACACTTATGATGCCAACTTCTAACTTTCGTGATTGTAGTTCCTTTTAATCTACACCAATTTGGGAAGGGACTCCAGCACTGCTGCCCTCTCAAGCTTTCTTTCTTTGGAATTTTTCACGCTTACAACACCGAACATCATGGCACTCCGTCGCATTCAGAAGGAGCATAAGGACTTCGAAAAGGACCCGCCTGCGAATACCAGCGGCGGCCCAACAAACGAGAATGATTTGTTCAACTGGAAGGCGACCATCATTGGTCCCGAGGACTCCCCATATGCTGGAGGTTTGTTTTTCCTGAACATTCACTTCCCGTCAGACTACCCCTTCAAGCCCCCGAAGCTGCAGTTCACCACGAAGATTTACCACCCTAATATCAACAGCAACGGCGGCATTTGCCTTGATATCTTGAAGGACCAATGGTCTCCCGCTTTGACGATCTCCAAGGTACTTCTCTCGATCTGTTCCTTGCTGACTGACCCTAATCCCGATGATCCGCTAGTGCCTGACATTGCCCGCCAGTACAAGACGGATCGGCAAGCCTTCCTCCAGACCGCAGCGGAGTGGACCAGAACCTATGCGATGTAGAATCGGCACAAAGATTCTTTCCAGGAATCGTGCCGGGATTTTTCGGGAACGCTGCTCACTTTGATTTTCCTTCACCCAACACATCGTGGGCTGCAAGGATCAGTTGATTTTGAGTGACTTCCCCTTTTCCCTCAATGAAGTGGACGAATAGCTACTGCGAGGAGGCACTGCAGACGCATGTGCTTGCTTGAGTACGTGTACATGTACCCACCTATGCAGCAAACTTGCACTAGCAACATGTAACTATCCGTGCCTTCTTTCCTCTTGGTGTTTTCAATGCTCTTGAATCGTAGGGTAGCTAGGTCGTCAGTTTGCATCAGCAGTGGGGTGATTCATGGCATTGGTAGCTAGTGACACCCATACCGGATCCCATGCGGGCTCACAGGGGACTTCACCTGCTGGACGCTTGTATCTCCTGAGCTTTGACCCTCCTTCAGACTATTCCATTAGGTTTCCAAAGCTGCAGCTCACTCCATAAAACCTTTCCAAAGAAACTATCAAAGAGGCGCCGCCTCTATCGTATTATTCACATTATCAACATTTATTATTACTCGTCTGAGTGGTGGCTTCTGACCCATGGCAGTGATGCTTGAGGGAGGCTGTCTGGGCGCGCAGACGCTTTTCTACCAGCGTTGAATATTCCGTGGCAGTGCCGGATGCATTGGTGATTTGAGTGCGGCGGTCTCGTGTGACCCTTCTCGGTAGTCTGGGGTAACTTCTCGACTCTCTTCACCCCCATCTCATTTTGTATTGACTTTCAACTAACTCTTATATCAATAGTTATTCCCCTTGGCAGGGTTGGATTTGGGCCGTCTGTGGGAATCGGCACCGGCTCTCATTGTTGGTTGTTGTATGAACGTGCGCGAAAATGTCTGCACCAATTACGCACAACTCCGATAGTCAAGTGGTGAAAGGGCTGTTTGCGGCTCTACGAACGGCACTACCAACCGATGCGCGCCTAGAGCTGCTTCATCAATGCTCAGATGAACTCAAGTTCATCATTGCCGTGCAGCCTCGCGTTAGTAGCTTCTCCCACCGCCGGCGCCATTCACTTAGACACCCAGCGCTCTCCATGGCAGCAAAACGGTTTTACTACCGCCGTAGGCAGAGGCGGCTGGATGGTGCTGGAAGGGATCTCTCCGCTCGCACTCAGGGGGAGCGAGCCGCAACAGATGTTCTTGCCACGTTTTCTCAGACCGGGACGGACGCATTCTCCGATGCCAGCCAGCGTCAGCGGCAAGTTATGGCAGCCAACAGTGGCTACCCGATGGATAGCAATCACCGAGACGAGGATGGTTGGGGGGAGTTTGGCATGGCCTTTTCTTCTTCTATTTGGTTCCTCCGTCGTGTCTACCAGTTCAGCAGTGCTCTCAACGAACCTGCCCATCCCAGTAGCCAGCGCAGCCGCCGTAGTTTTATGGGTCAGTCTGCGGACTCAACCTTTTCAGTTCTGCGGAACTCCACTCCCTATGTGGGCATATTTGAGCAGGCCAACTCCGAGATGGACTATGAGGATGTGATGGTCAGCAGTATGAACGACAGCATGGCCGGAGCAAGTGTATCGAGCTTTGGTGGAAAGGGGCGCCGACGTGTTCGTATGTCTCATGCGAAGGCCGATGCCGAAGGTAGCCCATCGAGGCCCGCCGCCAACTTCAGAGGACAGTACGCCATGTTTCTCGAAGACACGGAAGATGACGAGCTGATGCGCTTACAGCAACATGAAGACGATCGATGGGAGCATCTTGGCTACGCCTACGACCAAATGCTTCGGGCAGCCCACTCCACTGCCAAGATTGCGGCACACACCTTAGCTTTGGACACCGTGATGAACGACATTATTCGCCGTTATTGGGACAGAATCACGGTTTCCCCTGCGGCTAAGTTAGCCTACGAAACCTCTTTGAACGCAACCCCCGATGATGCCGAGCCCACAGCACCCCCGCTGAAGCCCGCAGAGAATCTCACCCCCCGAGGGTCCTCCGCGGCCCCCTCAGCCGTTGCGGAGGCTGGTGTGGCGAGCATGTCGGAGTTGTCTGTGGCTGATAAATCGCGCGAGCTGACAGCGGTGCTGGATGCTACGCCTGGCAAAACCGGAAAGACGAAGAAGTCGAAGCGTCTGTCTGTGTCACGTGGACCGGAGGAGTCGGAGCCCTCAAACAAGGAGCTCGCGAAACAGGGAGCCAGCTCGAAAGCGCCTGGTGAGGAGGGCACCACCGGCGGAGAAAGCGCCCCTCCTGCGATAGGGGCGAAGAAGCGGCGCAAGAGCGTAGCTGGATCTCCCAACCAAGGCCGAACGAAGCCGAAGGGAGTCAGCTTCGCACCGGACGCGAAACTGACTGCTTCAGATGTGAAGCCAGCCACCGTACCAAAGCCTGATCGGTCGGCTCTCAAAGAACCCAACCCACCTCCTAAACGCAAGAAGCGGACCGCTCCAAAGGTTCCTGGCACCGCGGCTTACATGACTGCCCTACAGTACGTGTACCTCAACACCCGCATCGCACACATTCTGCTCCCCTCCAAGCATGAGCTTGAGGTGGAGATGGTGGAAGCCGTGCAGGAGGACCTCATTATGGATGCCCAGTACCGTGAGGATGACTCAAAGCAGGAGCTGTTCTTTGGCCGAGCCCCTCGGCTGGTCTCCACAACGGGTGAGGTCCTCCCTATCAATCCAGAAGAACCGCTGACCTACTCTGGGGTGGCTCCACGGCGTCCTCGCCGCCGTCCTGACAGTGGTGTGAGTGGAGTACCGATGCCCGATGACAGCAAGAGTGTTGGTCCCATGTCGATGGTTGCCATGACAGGAACGGCGGACGAAAATGCGGTAACCATTTGGAACAGCAATCGCCTGCCTTCGCTAACCTTCTCCCAGTTCTGGAACTCGATGTTGGAGCTGGCAGACAACTGGACCCACGGAGCTGGTAATCCAGTGGAGTCCGCCATTTTTCTTCTGGAACTCTACGTCGATGCTTTTGGACACGACTGGAGCAGCGAGGATGAGGCACTCATGAATGCTCTTTTGGGGAATCTTCAATCTCGTGAGGCATCCGGAGAGGGGGAGAGTACTGATGTTGGTGAGACTGAAGAGGCACTCGTCTCCTTTGATGAGTTGCTGCAACAGCTTGACGAATGGAGCAGTAGCGATGACCTCAACATTCCATCGAAGGACTGGCATCGACGGGCAACCGAGGAGGGTGGTCGCCGTCTTAGTGGGGAAGATGGCAGCAGCTACGGAAGCTACAGTAATGGCGGCAGCAGTGATGATGACTCCAACCTCCGCCGCGGGCGGTGGAAGTACTCCAAGATGATCGACAGAAATGGCCGCATGCGCGTTGTCCGGCGCAAACTTCTGCATGTCATGTCTCGAAAGAAGCGCGAGTTGCTTGGTCTGGACACCCTGGAGGAGCTGGAGGATGACTTGCAGGGAGATGTGGAGGGGAGCGATGACAGCGACGTCTCAATGTATGTGCTCGAGGAGATTTTGAACTCCAAGGGCAAGGTCATTCGGCGGCGTGTGCTCCATCTGCATGATCGTCGTGATGATGGTGAGTCCACCGAGGGTGGGGATGGCGGTAGCCACAAACGGCGAGGACGGAAGAGGGGTCTGTACGATCGTCGTAGTGATGAACGTCGTACTGGGGATGATGGTGAGCATGAAACAAGCGATGATGAGTTCATGTACTACGATTATGAGGTGGATGACATTGACGGTGGTGATCGTACAGTCACATATCGCAAGCGCATGCTCTTTGATCAGCCACCGCGCAAGACACGACGCCTGGAGCGACATCGTCGCAAGGATGACTACCTGGACCACGTCGATGACCAACTTTCCGACTTGGATTCGTGGTCTAGCTACAGCGCAGGAGACCCAAATGAGCGTGCAAGCACCGTTCCCTCCGAGGGCTTCTCCGCAGGGCGTTCGCAACGATTTCATCCCTTGGGCTCGTTCATGCGTCGTCGCCGTCGTGTTCGTCGCTATGGAAAGCGGCGAGAGATGCGGCGCTATGGCCGCGATCCCGCCTACTACTACGATCGTGCCGAAGGTGCTGAGGACGAGGCCGATGACTCCCTCCACAACAGCCGGCACCAAGACAGCGTCAACTTCTCGGACTTTTCCTACAGCACTCATGAAGACTTGGAAGTGATCCCGGATGATGCCAGCGACATCAGTGTCCCCTCCGACCACCCTGAGAAGGATCTCACCGATTTGTCTCCAGAGCAACTGGCTGAGTTGCTTTCGAAGAAGGCGTGGCTACAAGCCAAGCTTGGCGCAAAGGGCATCCACATCCCTGATGCCACGTTTGATGACCCGCAGGAGGCTGTATTGCTGTACCAGCTGCTCAAGATGACAGAGAGGTTGGCCCAGAAGAAGGTGGACCAGGGTGGAGAGGAGGATGATATTGGCTTTGCCGAATTTGATGCCGCTTTGATGGCGAAGCTCTTCGCCAAACCGCAGTCCTATACCCTGGAGGAGCTGCAGAAGTCGGAGCTGATGAAGCGCCTTTTGGAGATGGCAGACAACGAGGACATCCACAAGGTGCTCATCACCGAGAACCAACGAAATGGAATCTTCGCTGCCCTGCAAGGTCGTCCAGGAGAGCGAAAGCTGGAAACGACTAGCATGCGGCTGAGACGAGAGAAGCTTATGCAGCAAGCTGAGATGCTGCAGAAGGCGTTGGAGAAGGCAGAGAAGCAACGAAACAAACTCAAGAAGAAGGAGGAGGCTGCCGAGCGGAGACGAAAGCGTGAGGAGGCTGCCGCCGCGGCTGCTGCCGCAAAGGCAGGCGACACCTTCGGACTGACGGAGGTGCCTACCAAGACATCCGCACGACGAGAGCTACCACCAGATGAAGATGAAGTCTCTAGCTCCCACGACGATCGTGCGCTCATGACGGCAGTTGGTGGCCCTGTAGGCTCGCGTGTCCCTACTGCGGACCGGAACCGCGCCCGTGAGTCCTTTTTCACCCAGCAACCCTATGCCCAGGGGGATGACTTGTCCTTCTCCATGGACAATCTCACCAGAGCGGAGCGACGTGAACAGGCTCGTCTCTTTGAAGAGTTTGAGGAGTTCTGCGCTGCAGAGGCTGCCAAGGGAAGCCGGTACCGGCTGAAGTTCACGCACTACACCCCTGCCCAGCTCGAGGCCTTCTTCCAGCACCTTAATCTTGGACCCAAGCAGCGAGCCCTCCTAACTGGACGGGCACCACTCGCCCCACCCACTTCTCTCATGAGCGGTATCTTCCATCAAATAACTGGCAAGCTGCCTGATCGGCAGGGGGTTGGCTTCAGCTTTGGCATGGGCGGTAGTGGTGCTGGCCAGAGCCGAGAGATAGTCGACTACGTCCGCAACCGCATCTATCAGCCTGTTAGTGTCAAGCTCTTCACCTTGACAACTCAGACCTCCGTAGAGGGGGCCTTGAAGGAAAGCTACGACAACTACGTGGGTGACCGAGCCTACCAGCAGCTCCTGCAAGGCGGTGGCGCCCCACCCCAACCTCCCAACAACTCATTTCCGCATCGCGGAAGCCGGACGGGCGGGTCACCCAAGTCTCAGCGGTTCTCCGTGAGATCACAATCGACGCGTGTAGTTCCCTCAATCCAACGCAAGAGCTCCGCTCTTCAGCGAGATGCATCACGAAGCCTCCCCCTCATCGCTCCCCATGCCCGCAACATCACGGCGCCAAAGCTGTCGGCAAGTGCGTTGATTGGGAATGAGCAGGGAGTACCTTTGCCTTCCCTAGCTGCCTCTGGTAAGCAGGCGTCGAATCAATCATTCACTCCGGCCACGGGCCCGGCCACCAATGGGGAACTGGGCAAAGTGTCTTTACCCGAAAAGGGTCCAGTGACGGTGGAGGCCAGTGGCCCGCTGTCAGCAAGCATGAGCGCAGACAATGCCAGTCATGGACGTTTGTCAGAGGATGTGGATGCTCTCGAAGAGAGCCGCGGACTCGGATCAGAGAAGGGCTCCAATGTCACCAGTATTTGATAGTTCTCCCTGCCTCAGACTTTCCATCTCCTCGTGGATCTACGCGAGCACCAAAGAAGGGGGTTGCCGCTGCATGTACAATAATGACGACAGGTGATGGCTCATCGTGTCTGACGGGAATTGGGTTAGCCAAAGGGCAATCTCTCCAACACCATACCCCTCTGTTTATGACCTCCTCCTCTTGCCTATTGAGTGTGCATCAACTTCAATCATGTCTTCTTCTTCTTTCCTGTTACCAGATATTTGGTAGCCAAGCACGCGCTGCTTTTTCACGTAGGTACCGCAAGTGCAGGCACAACCGCATCCTTCATCCACCTGTTGATTCACGATTTCCTCAGCAGGCCACAGAGTAGCTGCTGGTGCGTGATTCTTGTGTTGCAAAATCAGCTGCCATGGCTCATTTGCTGCCTCGCGTGTTGGTCCATGTGTCAGTGACGCTGATTCTGCTCGGAGGAGTCATCAGCGCCGAGGTTGTCAACCTCGAGGAAGGCTCATCTACGACAGGTCGACCTCCCATGGCACGGAACGGTGACACGGGTGCCTTTGGGGTTCCCGAATCTGTCACCGTACTCGATGACAACAATTTTGACTCCATCGTGTGGCCTTCTCACCAGGCCCCCTCGACTTGGATCCTCTTTGTGTATGCCCCATGGTGCTCGCACTGCAAGCAATCGATTCCTCTCTTCCTCAACGCGAGCATTTATGCGAGCCAAGTTACTCGTGAGCCACACTCTAAATTTGGAGTCATCAATGCCCAGCAGTCAAAGAAGCTCGCAGCACGTTTCAAGATTCAGCAGTACCCCACCATTCTCTACACGACCGCAAAAGGAACCAACTGGCATGTGTACCACGGAGGAAAAAGCGTCAGCAGCTTCATGAGCTTTTCGGTACAGCTGCATCGTGCTGCTCTGACGGGATGTTTTGCCGATGATGTTACGTCCATTGCCGTCTTTGACTCATTTGATCGCCTTGTGGGAACCCAGCGTGTCTCCTTCTACGTCTTCGTTCCGAAATCCTCGCGGAGCACGCCGTCTACCATGCGAAGTGACCTCTGGTCTGCTGCCGTCGATGGTATTGCTTCTATTGGCAACACCCGCTTCGGTGTCATCTACGAGTCGCTGATGCCACCCACGTGGCGTGAGGACAGCAGTACGGCTTACCTCACAACCGTGCAGGCTGCATATAGGTGCCTTGGGGGGTCTGGCACGCGTGGACCGGCCGGGGAGGTGCTGTTGGGCACGAGTGATGTCTTTTCCTCACCTCAGTGCTACACCTCCGAGTGGCTTGCGGATGGGGCCTCTGGCTCAGCGTTCTCTGCCATGCCGAGTGCGAAGTTGGTTCAGTTTGTGCACGAGCATGGCCTGCGGGCGGTGGAGGAGCTGAATGCGGGCCTCCTCAGCATGATTGGTGATAGCCCAGTGAAGGGCTACCTCGGGATTGTCGTCACCGATGATGATGGCCGTCACCCAGAGCGAAACAACAACTTTGTTCCAATGCTGCGTGACATGACACAAAAGCATATGCAGGACCGCCAACTCCAGCCGACCTCAAGCCCTCCTTTCCGCTGGTCGTACCTACATGGTAACCTCCACCACCAGTGGCGAAGGTCCTACAACATCGCCACCCGTGATCTTCCCGCTGTGATTGTCGTGGACGTCGCCCGCAACCGCATCTTCCGCTTGGCGAATTACAACCCCAGTTTTGACCGCATCAAGAGGGAGGTTCCATGGGCAATTCACGGCCCCCAGCGGAAAATGTTGGATGCGTTTGTGGGGGATGTGCTGGCGGGGAATATCCGCGCAGAGAAGTCAGGGATTCTTGGCTACGTTGCTGAATACCTATCGCATGTGTACGGACTAAGTACCATTTACACGATATTGCGGTATGATGATGTCCTCTTCGTGGTGGTCGTGTGTGCCCTCGTCTTCTTCTCATCGCTGGTGATTCTAGGCATCGCTGCTGAGCCCATTCTCCGTTGCTTGGAGCGACGACAGCGTGCCGCTGCCGCTGCCGCTGCCTCAGCCGTACCTACCACAGTGCCCATGGCCAAGGTAAAGCGCGAGTAACGAATTTTGGCCCTTGGGGTCCTCCTTCAACATGATTGCTCGCATTGGACTCTACCGTTGCAAAAAGAAGTAAATAATAACAATTGGCAGCCAAACTGACTTCCACCCCCGTGATTTGGTATCCCTGTATGCCTGAACAGCACCACTTTTCTCCTTGATTTCCTCCATATTGGTCCCTTGAAAAGCCGTTTTCTGAGGCTTGTCCGTTTAGTTTAGCGAAATCGTGATGTGGCGGTTGTGGGCAAGATCACTGCAGCGACAGCCTGCTTCTCAGCTAGCCTTGTCTTGCCGCTACTGCAGCGCATCCACAACTACACAGCCTGCAGCAACTGCGGCTGCTTGCCATGGCTATGGCACTGCTTTCACTGTCTCTCCAAGGGCGTGGCACCAGATTCATAACAAGAACACAGATGAAGGATTCGCCAATGACACTCGTCACCTACGGTTGTCTATCGACTCTGGTGGCTGCCATGGCTTTCTCTACAAATTTGCCTTTGAGCCCAGCAGCAGTGCGGTGGAGGCCGAGGGGGATGTGGTCATCCCCGAGGCAGATGTTGTTGCACCGACAGATGAGCAGTTCACGGGGGCCGACCCGTCACCACGGGTGGTCGTGGACACGACGAGCATTTCAAAACTTGAAGGGGCAGTTCTTGACTATCATAGTGAGCTCAAAGGGTCCGCCTTTGTCGTGATTGGCAACGCCCTCGTGGACCAGTCGTGTGCCTGCGCCATGTCCTTTTCTCTGCGACCCAAGAATGCGCGGGCAGGGGCCAGCGCACGTTCAAGTGGTATAACATCCGCCGAAGTACCCAAGGATACCTCTAACGCCACGACAGGTAGCGCGCGTGGCCCAGCACGTGGAAAGGCCATTCCTCTGCGACGTCCTTCTGCTTGAAGCATGAACTCGCGGCCGTTTGATTCATGCACTATCCACCTTCACACTGCGTCGTGGAAGGCAGCTCAGTCGTAAACCACAATTGCCAAGCACATGTACTCACACTTTCGTTCTGCTTATGTCCCGTCTCTTCCATTGGTACGCGCGGTCGCGGTGGTCGGCGGCGGGATGACGTGGCGCGACTGCGACGAGTAGCCCCAGGTCGTTGTTATGCGGCGCACGTACCTACGCGTTCACAATTTTTCTGTTGTAGCGAAGTGCGTTTGAAGCGATGGATCTGTCTTCGGCATCACCATGTGAGGGTGATAGATGATCCATGAACTTGACTCGATTCAGTGCGAGCAGCAGCAAGGCTGTGACAGCAACTCCCCCAAGGACCTGCAGCTCCTCTTTCGAGATGAAGATTCTATGTACGTGCACAGGTGGAGCACAGGTTATGACCTGTGGTCTGTTTTGTTACTCTCTTCTCACTGCCCCTCTCTCTCTATTCTTTTGTTTCTGAATTGATTCGTAGCGGGATAGTGCTCAACCCCCCCTGTGTGCCGTCGCGTGGCGTTGTTCATTGGCGAGTACGAGGCCCTCCTCGTTACTACTCTTCAAAGCTCGAGTTCCAATACCATATAGACTCATATTGAATACAGATTCTCGTCACTTCCCCCCCTACCAAAACGCAGTATATTCTACACACCACGTGCATTGGAGCCTCCACAATACAACACAACAGACCGAGGAAGAGGAAGGAAGGAAGGAATACGACCAACAATATATCTGCGCGTTCATCGGGTACATCATCGGTCTCCCAGCTTCCCCCACCACGTACTCACAGGTACGATCATCGGCCTCTGTTTCTCAGCTGGTATCGGGTCGATTGTTAGTCGTCCGCGTTGTGAGTGGTGCCGGCTTTTTTTTTTTGTGCGTGCGTTGCGGTTGGACGAGATGGAGCGCCACCCCGATGGCATGGGTGAGTCGATTCGCTCTAACCAAGGCATCGCCAATGGCCTTGTCCGTTCGGGGAACTTGTCCTCCCATTCTCTTCACAACGATCCCTGTGGCGATATTGATGACCACATGCAGCAAAGTCATTTTCTTCCGGACGACATCTGTCCTGCCTGCCACGGCGCACGCGGGAGCAGTGTGTGGTGTCCAAGCACCCACCGCCACCATGGCACGGATGCAGCGGTATCTTCGGCTGGTTCGTCACCGGGCAAGGCTCTCTTCATGCGTCTGCTTGACAAGCTCCCACACATTGGTGATGGGGATTCGCCCAATGGTGGGGAGGATGCCGTGACCAACCCCACGGCAGAGCCCCTCCACGACACCAAAAGCATCCACAAGCGACCTACATCATGCCCGGACTACCTTGATCACTTGGGTAGTCTCTCTGCCTCTTCATCCGCCGCAGTGCTCCAGTCACAGAGCGCTGCCCAGCGCGGTCGCGCCAAGCCAACGTCCACGGCGCTGGAGTCTCCATTGGAGCGGCAGCACACCGCTGCCAACTCACCCCAGGAGGTACAGTACTACAGCTACGTTGGGGAGGATGGCCAGACTTACTACTACGTTGCGGAGGGAGTCGCTGGCGATGTAGGCGCGGAGGAAACTGCCGCCGCTGAAGAGGTGGAAGAGCCACAGGAGGATGCCGCTGAGACCTATATCTACGAATGCGTAGATGAGGAAGGGAACACCATTCAGTACATTTGCACAAGGGAGGAGGCCCAGCAAGCTGGATTGGCTGAGCCATCGGCTGTTGGAAGCGCTCCTGCGTTGGGAGTCGAAGATGGAGAGGAAGAGGAGCCGGCGCGAGATGCCTCAAAAACCTCGTCCAAACGTAAAGGCCACGGACCCGGTGATGCCATCAAGCGCAAGAAGGATGCCCTTGTCAGTGCCATCTCCGGGCTTTTTGGCAAGTCGAAGAAGCACACTGAGAAGAGTTCAGGTGCCTTTGATGAGGATAGGTCTGGCGATGATAGTACCAGCACTCCACCCCCTGGCCCTACTGCCGTTGATGCGGAGGTGGCTGAGTTTGTTGCCTCACTCATGGTGGCGGATAGGAAGCGCTTCGAAAAGGAGCGCATGCATCGGGTTAAGGAGCTAGAAGAGGCGGAGAAGAAGGCCCGTGAGAAACTCAAAAAGGACCGCAAGTCTTTTGTCCTCTCACTGGAGCGTGAACGACGTGCCTTCACATATGAATCCCAAGCCGAAATTGAGCGAATCAAGAAGGCACAGAAAAAAAGCAAGAAGAAACACCGCGACAGCTCTAGCTCCTCTGACTAACAAGAAAAATATATGAGCAGAAGTGGCAGAACGAGAGGGTATGAAGAAAATGACGTGCCCTATTCAGCCAGTGGTATTTCTACCCTGCCGACCGTCGTACACATCAAAGGGGAACATACCGCTTAATCTCGCGCCAATCCTACCGCTGCTATGGATCGATACCTATTGTTTTTCACCCTCCATACCACAACGGACCCCCCAGGCCCGTCGTGGTGAATTGAGATGACCTTCCATCTTCCCCTCACCCCTCACTCTCACTCCCTGCTCGACGAGTTGGCCAAAACCTCTTTCCGTACCTATATGAATATGGATCACGGAGGTGCCGCAATAACACTGGCGAGACACACGTTGTTATGGTGAATACAGTTGTGCAGGCTTTTGGGGTGGAAGTGACTCAGCGGATGCCCTCCGCCCCTCCCCCCTCACTGCACTTCACCTACTCCGTAGAGCCAAACTGGACGCCGCCCTCTCACATTGGGAGGGGGATCCGATCTCCACTGGTTGAGTTGGTTGGATGATGCTGCGATTGTTGGATGACGGTGCCACATCCTAGCTTGCTATGCGTTATTTTTCTCTTGTGCGTGTGAGAAGAAGCGTAGGGGACAGGCGAATGCATGACAAAGTTCCCCTCCTCACCTAACCCGATGCATTGTTTCCACGGCGTGAAAAGCAAGTAACTCCTACTCCTCCTCGTGTATTTTTATTCTACTACACCAACAAGCACAAAACCTCCCATCGCATCCCGTTCTCTGAGAGATGCTGCGCCGTAGCGGTATCTGCTGGATTGGCGCCTTCTGGAAGACGAAGGTCGATCCCAATAGCCCCAAGTTTGCGGCGATTCCTCGCAAGATCCCATACACCGTGGCGTTGGAGGAAGGCAAGCAGTACTTTTGGTGTTCCTGTGGATTGAGCAGCAAGCAACCCTTCTGCGACGGCACTCACAAAAAATACAACGAAGAACACAAGACACAGTTCAAGTCCATCCCATTCACGGCTCCAACCACAAAGAAGTACCTGCTCTGCGCATGCAAGCAATCTGACAACAAGCCGTTTTGCGATCTTTCCCACATTGGTGTTATGTTCCGTACCGCGGTCGGTATCGATAAGGACCCCAAACCTTGAAAGATTTCTTGTGATGATCGGCACTAGTTTGAACCACCACGCGTACTCGCTCGTCACGTGAAGTCCTCAGGACTGGACATCTGCTCCCATCTGACCTTGTGTTGAGGGTGGTTGTGAGGCGCCGATGTATGTGTTGTAGTAGTTACGGACTGAATCTTCACCTTGCATTCTTCTTACTCGATATGGCGTCGCGGCCTTGCCAGCTCCTGTTTGCTTCCTGCCGTCGAAGCCCAGTACTTAGTAGGAGGGGCACGGCCAGGTTGTGGCCCGACATACCCGACCAATGCCCTCACTGTTGTTGTTATCCTCCCGAGAGTGGTTGGATACAGGAATCTGCTCACCGATCTCTTCCCACGAGCCATGAGCCATGGGGACATCATCACTCCCCGCACCCTGTGTAACCCCCTTCTTCATTACCTCAAATGCTGCCCTGTATCTCTTCTTCGGCTGTTTTTCACACTAGTTAAGTGTTCCTCACCACGCACACATTTTCCCTTCCATCTCTCTTTCGGTATCCCCCACGGTGCGTTAGACTGCTTCTTTGTCGAGGTAGCTTGCGCCGCTTCCCTCAAGACTGTACAGTTCCCAGTTCTTGTTCACGTGCCCCCTGACTATTTAGGGAGAGGGATTTCTGTTCTTTTCTTACTATTGAGCCTTTGTTGTCTTTTGCTGCCGTGCTTCATCATATTCATAGCATTTGGTGTGCATCAGACTTTGAGAAACGAGGTCTCTACTAAGAAGTGCCACGCGCGTAGCATCCTCCCCTGGTTCCCCCCCTCCTGGTTGATCTTTTCTTTGCATCCAAATCCTTCGTTCCGATGAAGGGTGGAACCACTGCCCGAGTGGCTGCACTACCGTGCCGCGCGCTCTTGTTGGCTCTCGTATTGGCACTTCTTCAGACATCAGTCTCCGCCACAACCTTCACGGTGTGTGATGTCGCCACCCAATCGACGGATCCGGAGGTTGGCTTGCTCCGCGCAGGTATCTCCATGGCCATCGCTGGGATTAAGTCGTCCTACTCCACCGTAACATGGAACTTTGCCAACTGCGACTACAACTCCGCAAACCTGGGAAATCAGATGGTCTCAGCCGCCAATGCCAATTCATACTATCTGTTCACTGGCATCTATGATGACAACGACCTCCAGTCCGTCGTGTCCTCCCAAAGCATCAGCACGTCACCCTACATTGTGCTTGGACCCTATACGCAGAGTCAGTCGGTTCGCACGTGGAGCCCCAATGTGGCATTCACAACGGTGGATCCAATTGCGGAGCTTACCATCTTGCTCAACTACATCATTTCCTTGGACCAGAAGGCCACCACGACCATCACAAAGTTCGGCATCATGTATCTCACTGGAGGAGCGTTTGATGGAAAGGAGTCCGCTTACGTCATCAGCCAAACCACTGCCATGGGATACCGCACTCCCATCACATACTCCCAGCCTGCCTCCAGCGCCTACAACGCAGCCGCCTACACCCAGTTCATGGCCGAGAGCCCATCAACGGTTATCATCCTTGGTGCGCGCGGAACACACACGACCACCTTCTTCACGAACCTTGCCACTGCCCCAGGCTCTGTATCTCTCATTGGCTCGACCTTTGGACTTCAGTATTCGCTCGTCACTGCCTACAAGGGCATCACCGCGGCAGGAAAGATTGCCTCCACCAACGTCCTCTTCACGGCCACGATACCCTCGCCCTCCTTTACCAAGATGAGTCTTCAGACGCTATACCAGACAGCAGCAACTAGCGCAGGATTCACCGACCCAACTACCTCCTCCCAGTCGCTACTCCGAATGCAAGGATTCACCTCTGCGTGGATGGCGGCGCTGACGCTCATGACCTTCGGCAAGGACAGCTCCTTCAACAACTACCGCAAGCTCTACGCTCAGACCTTCTTTAGCCAGGGAAAGTTTGTGGTGCAAGATTACGTTCTGGGTGTCTACGGCAACCCCTGCAGCTCGAATGCCGCCCGCACCGGAGCCATTTGCAGCTGCAATCAAGGTGGCCACCTCGTCACTGTGAATTCCATCGTTGACACCACCTTTATTGTTTCCGTTTTGAGCACAGAGTGGACCGGTACCCTTAGCTGCTACTCCAGCACAACGGTATCCACCTATGCCCCCCTCCGTGGCATCATTCAAAATTCTGCCGATCCGGCCTCCACAGCAGCCTACACCACCGCGAAGAGTGTGTTCACGACGCAGCTCACAACGTCGCCCGGCTTCCCCTACTTTATGAGCTACCCAACCTCAACCGCCGCTACCGCCGGAACCGACCTGGTGGCCTACGCGAACAATCAGGCCGTCTCCTTCATCACTGGCCCACTCTCCGCCAGCGTGAGCCTCACTGACCTCGCCGCCGAGGATGTGCTGGTTGTGGAGCCAGTGCTTGTTGACAGCACAAATGCCCCCGTTTACGAACCCAACATCATCTATCTGACCCCCACACTGGATCAGCAGATGTACGTCATTTGCAAGTACCTCAGCAGCCGCTTTGGGATCACGGCACCGCAGACGGCCGCCTCCCCGGCCAGCGAGCAGGTGTACGCTTCCTTCCGAGCGCAAAACGCTACTCAAATGACCCTGCGTCTCCGCCGGTCCTTGAATACCTTCATGCTACGGCTGTACAACCAGTATGATGAGCCTCTGGGTGGTACGGGCGATTTGACTGCGAACCTCAACGCCGCAGGACCCACCGTCGTCCTTGGACTCGTCTCTGGCGAGCCTGCGAAGCTTGCCACCTTCATGACTGCCAACACCAACAGCTTGATTGTGATTTGCTTTGATGATCTGACCCTTCTCTTCTCCGAATTCGTGACGGCCTTCTCCACCGCCACGGCAGCCGTGCAACAGCGCCTGCTCTTCGTGACGAATCTGCCCTACTTCTACTCTCTTCCCGGAACTGGAGATGGCTCGACGCTATTCACTTTCCTCAGCTCTCAGACGCAGGCATCGCGAACACCCATGATGGCCCGCGCATATCTTGCGCAGCAGTTCATGCAGCAGCTTGGTGGCTCCAACGTTCCCGTCTCTGGCAGCGACTTGGTCGATTCGCTCACCAAGACACAGGTCTACGATGTGGGCGGTCTCACCGTTGGTCCCTACCGCCCCTACTGCCTTGCCGCTCCCCCAGGCGTGGAGCTGAGTTGCGTCGCGGACTACATTGCCCGCAACATGACCGTGTGGCCCAGCACGCGCATCTTTAGTGCGTCGAGCGCTAATCCCTTGACGGACCCGTCTACCCCGCCCCTCATTTACGGCCCGCTCTACAAGCCCATCCTCATTGAGCCGCTGCTTCCCTACTGCACCCCAAGCGGACCCAAGAAGCCAAAGTACGTCGCGCAGATTCTCTTCATTTCCCTCTTCGCCCTGCTCATTCTGTTGCTGCTGCTGTTCCTGATCCTCTTCTGCTGCCTCTACGGCCAGCGTGACCCACGTCTCTACGAGAACGCGCCATTGACGGGAGAGGCCGTGACGCTGGTCTTTGTGGATGTCGAGAAGAGTGCTGCCCTTTGCGAGGTCGCCCCCGAGGCGGCGGAGGAGGAGCTGGAGCATCTCCACTACTACCTCCGCTTTCTCGTCGGCAAGCACCGCTGCTATGAAGTTGGTGCACTAAAGGATGCGTACCACTTTGCCTCCCGAAGTGCCACCGCTGCACAGAAGCTGATTGCCGATCTTCAGAAGCACATGCAAAACCGCGCCAAGCGCAACAAGACGGCCAAGCGAATCACACAGGCCTATGGAGAGATCATGGGTTCGGAGGGCACGGTGCCACTCGAGCGCCAGGGTCTGCGCGTGCGCATTGGCATGCATACTGGTCCTGCGGATGCACACTTCAATGAGTACACCCGCAGCTACATTTACGTGGGCGATACGAAGATGATGACAGCGGCCATTGAGCGACGCGCTCGTGCCGGTCAGGCTCTCATGAGCGCCAACGCGTTTGCGGCCCTCAATGCGGAGTTTGATGATCGTCAGATGGAGGCGGAACACAACAACAAGAAGTTCAAGGAGGAGAGGCTTGGGGCCACACCAATGGGGAAGTTGCAGCTCGGTCGCCAGTTCCCTCCCCAGGAGGTCTACCTTCTGCAGTCCGCCACGTCCAAGGAGATGGCTGGCAGCTCCGCCAACTCATCTGCGGGTAGCGACAGCACCAAGTCCAGCACGAGTGAGGATAATGCCGTCTACCTGCTCTGCCGCATGTGCAGCACGGCTCCTCTTGAGCATGAGCGGCAAGTGCTGGAGGTGATGTACAGCGCGCTCCCGGCGAAGGACCGAACGAAGGCGTTGGAGGTGCTGTGTGCCGAGAATGCCATTGAGCCCCCCCACAAGAAGCTCTACTCCAACGATGAGGAGTACGATACAGCTCTGCTCTACCTCTTGGCGGCGCGTATTGCTCCGCAGATCACCATGCCCTTCCCAGGTGAAGTGGGGATGAGTGATTCGCAAAACAACAGCACCGAAAAGTCCCGCTCCTCTAACACAGTAGAGAAGCCAAGTAAGAAGGCAGGACCGCGCTCTGGTGATGTGGTGGATTTCTCATCTGATGACAACAACAGCCACTGTCACTCGACCGCGCAGTAAGCGATTTGCTGCCGCACACCCTAAATACACAGCAGGTGTTGGAGTTCGTGCGTAAGCTGGGAGTACTAAGCTAAAGTCCAAGAAGATCATCGTCCTCAGTGGTGTCTGTTGTTGTAAGCAGAGGGGAACTGTACCCTCTCTTCACTTCTTCACGACGACCACCCACTCACCCCTCTTAGTGGGTGAGTGACTCCGCATGGAGCTTGGAATAGGCCAATGATGGATGAGCGAAGCAAGCCAGGTAGCTCAAAAGCTTCGTGCTGAATATAGGTGATGGTCAGTGACAAGGAGTTCCCCCTCATTCATGTGTTCTTGTTTCTCTCCCCCCCGGCACGGTTGCTTCTCCCGACTTTCGTGGATCGCTGTCCCCATCACACTTCTCTGTCTCCCCTTACAGCGTCCCTATTCCCTCCTCCAACAACACCTCGTTTCCGTCTCTTTTTTTTTTTTTGATTTTTCGTTTCTCTGATTTACAAAAAAAAATACCGCGATCTCTGCTTTGTTCGTGTTTGTCGAGAGAGCAGGGATCGAGTGAGAGGGGGGCCACCCCTTCTTCTCACTCTAGAAATGGATGGTGGTTGTCGTCGTTAGACGGATGAAAATGGTTGGTTGCCACGCGCACTTCTTCATGTGTAGGAACCCTCACTCACCACAATCGGGACCACTTTCCCCTCTTCTACACTGCGACATTGTTGGTGAGATTGTGTTCGAGAGTCCATGATTCCCTCATTTTCCAACCTGACCACCAGTATTGTCCGTCATCCATCGTCTCCCGCCAAGGAATCTTGTTGTTCTCATCCTGCATCGTTTGCTACTTTGTTGCATTCATGTTTTTTGTGTTCCCTTTTTGTTGTTCGTGTATTGTCCATGCCGCTGCGCATATGAGCTCCTCCCGCTCTCTCCCTCTCCTCTCCCATGCTTCCCTTACACTTCACACCTTCTTGTCTTCTTTTTCTTGTGCTTGCTGCTTTGTGATTCGCAGAGATCATGGGATTTTTTCCCATGCGGGATGCAGGTGATTGCCCACGTGCGTACACGAGGCTTATATTCACACCCCACCCAGCACATTTGATTGAATCTGACAATGTTGTGTGTGTGTATGTATAAATTGTGTGTGTACCTGGGAGCGAGACGAGGTGAGAGAGAGGAGTGCAATGGTGAGATGAGGCATAAGAGAAGCCAAGAATATGGCATGAGCTGCTATTGAAAGGTGGTGCTCTGCTGAAGAATACCCTTCATTCTCACCTGCATCTGTGCTTCCTTTTGCCGACGAATGGTGGACAGGAACGCGAATGCTTGTGGGCGCTGCGTGTGTGTGTGTGGCTGCGTTTGTCTTCTTCCCAGACACGCCGGTGCTAAGTGATTAGCCATCACGAAAGGATTGTTCGATGTGCAAAGTTGCTCCTCTCTAGAGAGTGTGCGAGAACGATCCTGTTGGTTCGCTGCCCGCTGACAGAGGCGACGCAGCGATAGTCTTTCTCGAGGAGATGCCAATCCGCCATTGATTGATTCACTTCGAATGATGATGGGTGGCAATTACGCCGTGCTTTGATCCACAGTTTCTACGTTTTTTTTTTCATTTTTTTTTGTTTCTTTTGAATGTCGCTGGAGAGACCTGCCAATGTGCGAGGATGGCCTATGTTGTCCAAGCGGAGTAGCTCAAACCTGAGGAGTGCTCATTGCACCTGTAGCTGAGAGTTGTGATGCCGACGATGCGCTCTCATTCTACTCCTCTTTCTCCATGTTTCGCCTTAGGTACGAGAGACGTCCCGAGAACGACGACTGCTCCCCCAGTGGCACACCAATGAACAATTTCATGATTTTTCGTTGGCGTTTTTTTTTTCAATTTTGTGATTTCACTTCTTCTTCCCGATATATATATGTGGCTGTGATGTTATGTATACATGTATATGTATAATGATGCGGTGTTTGAGTCCTTTGGCGACGTCGATGTTAGCGTGTTGTGAGTGAATTGCTGTACGACCCGCCTTCATCCCCTATTCTGAAATCTCCGACTGAGAGATTGCTTGGAGGCTGCTCTTGTCGCTTGCGCACGTCAACCCTGTTCCGTCCTCATTCACAATCATGTGGAGGAGACGGTGACAGAGATGCTGAGTGTTGTGCGCCAACCCCGACTCGTTGGGGGAGGGGGGAGGAGATGAAGATGTGCCGGAAGCTCTGGAACCCTCCTCCATCAGTAAGAAGAACAGGACTTGCACGCTCGCTCGGGTCCATACAACAGGGAACCAATGTCGCCTGTGCATACTAACTGGTTGTTTCTGTTAGGCTGTGCGCAAGCGACCGTAGACTCAGTGTAGGTGGGTGGACCGGGCGTACGTCTCGGCCATCCTCCTACCGACGCACCCATTCTTTCCTCCCACCAATTCTGTTTCGACTTGGCGAGCACATCTTCTCAGTTTTTGTGTCCTTTTTGTTTAATTTTTGACGATGTTGTTGGTTCTCTCTCCTCTATTCCCCCCGTTCCCCTTCTCTATGGTTGGTGCTGAGAATTGGAAATGTAGATACTTCGTGATTTCTCTTGCGCGAGATGCCGTCTTGGCCTATTGTGTGTGTGTGTGTTTGTTCTTGGCGCCATTGACGCTTCAACTCTCGAGATTATATCCATCCTACGTGCATGATCTCCATATGCATGCAAGAACTCTGGGAGCCTCTGTTTTCTTTGCGCAACAAGATCTGCGTTGTTGTGTTTGCGTGTGTGTGGGAGAGGGGAGGGGGGCGGCGGCTCATGTATGTGTGCCCTGCCCCCCCCCCCTTCGTGACGCGAAAGATGAAATGCATGCAGTAAATACGAGGAGATTGCAGATCATTGTGTTGGGGGGAAACAGCTTGGCTGATAAGTACGGCGACAAGGGGGAGAGGAGACGCATACAGCCCTCCTGCGAGGGGAGCTCATGTCCCTCAACCCACGCGCGCCGTGTTGCCTGCAGCTTCATTTTTGCCATGGTTTATCCCTTTTCATTTCTGATTTTTGTAGTCGATCCATGCTGTCCAACACAATTCTTGATTTTCGAACTCCAGCCCTTTTTTTCCCGCTTGTTTCCACCTTCATGTGCATCCCTCTTTTCTTCAGAAGAAGAAGAGGGACGGCACCTTTTTCCCCCGTCTACAGTCTTTTGATTGTGTGTGCGCCATATTCAGCTCGGCTTACGTGGCTCTCCACTGTGTGCGTGTGCGCGTTGTACCTACTTCATTTCAGTGAGGATGCACGTGTGTCAGTTTTTTAAAAATTGCTTTGTATGACGTTGTTTGCGAGGAGTTTTCATTCCCTTGTTTCAGCTCCTTTTCTCTGTCCTTCTTGAGCACCTCAGATGAACTGGCTGAGAGTGTGGATGCGTTGGTAGAAGGTGCTTCGAGCCGTGGAGCTGAGCCTGTGGGGTATCTCAAAAAAAAAAACAACAACATACACACAAACGAGCGAAAAACTCGCAGACATACAATCGCACACAACCACAAACACAGCAACAGTATTTTTCCGGTGGACACCTCCCCGTGTTTGTCGTACAGTATACAATATCTCGAACGCTTCCTCCTCCGGAGGATTTGAGGGTAGTGAGCTACCTTGTTGTCATGTTCTTGCTGTGGAGTGTCTTTTCCAACCTCTTCCTCTTCTTCATTTTCTTCTTTCCCCTTTGCACGAGATTTTTTTTGTATTGCCATCGGCACTTAGAGGACCGCACAAGGTCGAGTACCATATACCCCTCTGTAGGAAGTATCCGCAAACCTCCAAGACCCACCTCACGAACACAGCTCCGGTCAACGTTTCATCTACACCATGTCTGTTAGTTTTTCGACGTTGGTGCAGCGCGCCAGGCCTGCTTCTAACCACGCCACTTCGGCCGCTTTCCGCGATGTGCTCAAGAAGCTCCCCCCCACCAACATCTCCGCCCTCGGCAATGGAGTGCGTGTGGCCTGCGAGGAGAACCCCCTCTCCTCTATCGCCACCGTGGGCGTGTGGATGAATGCGGGCACCCGCTTCGAGCCTGCTGCCTACGCTGGTACCGCTCGTGTGCTTGAGAAGTGCGGCTTCATTGGAACGACGAACCAGAGCGGTGCGCAGATTGCCAAGGCTGTGGACGAGCTTGGCGGTCAGCTCAACGTCCAGGTTGGTCGCGAGCATACCTACCTGTACATGAAGGTGGCGAAGGAGAACACCGACAAGGCTGTCGGTCTCTTGGCCGATGTGGTGCGCAACGCCCGCCTCTCCGATGCCGATATCATCGCTGCCCGCGGCCTTGTGAAGGAGGACCAGCGCCTCTTTGAGGAGCGCCCCGACGACATCGCCATGGACAACCTTCACCGCTGCTGCTTCGACAGCACCTCGCACGGCCTGGGCACCCCCCTCTACGGAACGGAATCCACCGTGGACAAGGTGACTGCGGAGCAGCTCAAGAAGTACCGCAGCGACTGTGTGGCCGGGTCTCGCCTGGTCGTCGTGGGTGCTGGTGGTGTGGACCACACGAAGCTGGAAAAGGCTGCCCAGAACTACTTTGGCGACCTCCCCAAGGGCAGCGATAAGATTGCTGGCCTCCCCGAGAGCCGCTACGTAGGAGGTGAGTACCGCCTCTGGAACCTGCGCTACAAGACGGTGAACGTGGCCTGGGCCTTTGAGACCTGCGGCTCTGCCTGTGAGGACAGCGTCCCCCTTGCCCTGGCCTGCGAGATTCCCGGTAGCTTCCACCGCTCTCAGCACGAGATGGGCCAGCATGCGATGCACCGTGTGCTTAAGACCTTCTCCTCCCTCGACCACAGCACTCCCACCAACACCCACTTCAACGAGAAGTGTATCGAGATTGCCAACCCCTTCCTCCACACCTACAAGGACACCGGTCTCTGCGGTATGTACGTTGTGGGTCGCCCCGCTCAGGGAGGCCCCGGTGATGCCGGTGTGATGGTTGAGGTCCTCCAGTACACCATCGCCGAGTGGTGCCGCTTCGCCCAGAAGATGCTCCACGACCACGAGCTCTCACAGGCTAAGGTGAACCTCAAGTCTCAGCTCCTCTTCAACATGGACGGCAGCGCCAACTCCGCCCTGGACATTGGCAAGCAGGTGCTTGACCTTGGCCGCCGCGTTCCCCTCCCCGAGATGTACGACCGTATTGACGACATCACCGCCAACAACGTGCAGGAGGTGCTTCAGCACTACTTCTATGGCCGCAAGCCCACCTACAGCTATCTTGGATACCTGGCCGCTATTCCCAACTACGATTGGACCCAGCACTGGACCTACAAGTACTGGTACTAAGCATCTGTGTCTGAGGGTGGGTAGAGGCTGCAGCAGAGAGTGGTACTCCACCTCGCTCCCTCCACTCACCCACCACCACCATACACCCCACATACCTGCGTACGACTGATCGGTGTTTGCGTGGTGCTAGGTACGTGTTGGCGTGGCGAAGGCGCCAACGGTAGAAGAGATCTAAGGTACGTGAGTAGTAATGAGATATGCTTTGATGCAAGCAGAGAGGTCGAGGGAGGTTGCGGTGGGGTGGGCTGTGGGCGGGTCAAGGAAGAACTATTGGTTCCCCGTCGTCCCCTCTCCTTTATCCTCCCTCTTCGAGTGTCAGGGGTACATGTGAAGAAAGGCTCTAACCGCCGCTACCAACTGTGGTGGCACCCCTCTCTCGTTTTGTACCCTCGCTGATGTCCACATGAGTAGCTCATGCGCACACCTAAAGCTCACGTTCCCCCCCTTCCTGTTTCCTGCACGCACATGAACTAGCGTGGGGGGACTACTCCTCGCACGCTGGCTCACATTCCCCACGCCGTGATGATACCTTGCTCTCCACACCATGCGCGCTCCTTCTATTCTTATTCTTATTCTTATTATTCTCCTATACTTTTGTTCTGAACACACACATGCAGAAGATTGAAGCTCCACTCTTCCTCATTATTTTGTAGTTTCTGTTGGTACTGCATTTCGTCGCATTATATTAAATTCTCTGACCGTCATCGTTGCCGGACTGCCCAGCGACCCACCGTGTCGGTTGCCTTCAGCAGAACACGTGAGAAAGAGAAGAACTTCATTTGTGTTCCCGCAGCCACACCACTCAGGGGACACACTTGATACCCACAACCCCACAACATCGTCCTCGCCACACCTCCAAGACACTGGTGAAGGCAGGCACAGAACAACAGAAGTATCAGAATTGGGAGCCTAGAGGAGGGACACTACTCCCCATTACACACAGCCCTATTGTCTGTCCCTCCCCTTTTCTCTCCACTTTTGTAGTGGCGCTTGAATTTGCTCCACCGCTATACTCTGGTTTGTAAGTTTTTTTTTTCTTTGGGGCTTCTTTTTTTTTTTTGCGTGTGCGAGTGAGTTGAGGCACAGTTGCTGGTCGGATTTTTCTGTTACTACATACAATTACTTGGTCACCAATTGGTTCGCGTGCCCATTCTCCCTTGTGAAGAACAATGACTCCCTCGGAGGTACTCACGAAACTTCTCAAGGACAAGGTGCAGCGCGAGCACCTCTGTATAGGAGACACAAGTACAGATACAAGTGCTCCCGCCGCTGTTGTCGTCATCCCCAGCAAGCAGTGTTGGCTATGCGGGCAGGATACCTCGTTGCGATTCCGGTTGAAGGACCTCACTAGTCTGTGTTTTCGGTGCTTCCGAACAGCATACATGGCACTCGTCCTTCCTCGCATCAATTCTCCTGCACGCCGACAGAGCGATGAGCGTTTCCTGGATTTGATTCAGCATGCCCAGACGGATGAGAGGGAGGAGGCTGCAGGCTCGTCCAAGGCCGCCGTTGCGGATGCAGAGCTGGACTGTTCTACTCCGTCCCCCACTTCCTTCATATTGGCTGCCCCTCCAGCGTCTCAGCCATCCTCCACAAGTGCACTGGGTCGCTGGGTGTGTTCCAAGTGCTCTCTCATCAACAAGGTCTGTGTGCAGCGTTGTGAGGCCTGCAGCGCGATCAACGATTCTCAAGTCTTCTGTGGGCTGTGCAGGCGACAGTGCCGTGTGGTGGGAGAGTGCGGAGAAAAGTGCACGGGTGAGGTACCGCATGTGGTGTGGCGCTGCATGGGCTGCTATGTTCTCAACACATGTGATGGCGATGCATGTATCAACTGCCGTATGGAACGGGAGTGGAACTGTGTGCACTGCTCCGCGAAGCATAGCACGAAGAGAATAGACGGACTGCGGTTCTGTTCCACCTGCCGCTATGACAATACACCCGATGAGGTGGTGGTGGGTCAAGACAACTTCTTCCGAGAGCAGCGCCAGCAACCAGGGAACTCTTCACCCCCCGGGGAGTCTTCTCCAGGGGATGCAGAGGCCGTCGTCTTTGGCGTCAATGACTCCGAGACCAAAGCGGAGATGCAGCGGCAGCGCGCCATAGAAGAGAATGAAAAACGCCTGCGACGGCGGCTGGAGCGGCTCAATATCACGCGCAACTTTCAAAAGTCAGACGGCAACTGCCTCTTCTCCGCCCTGGCGAATCAATTGTTCGGAAATCCACGTCTTCACGGCCTCGTTCGCTCCCTCGTGATCGCCTACATGCGCAGCAACTCCGCCGACTACCGCATTCTCTTTGAGAGCGACAAGGAGTGGAACAGCTACATTGAGCGGATGCGTGAGCTTGGATGCTGGGGTGACGAGCTCTGCCTCAACGCCGCCAGCCGTTGCTTTGGTGTGAATATCCACGTCATCACAAGCGATGAGGCGCGGTGGCACATGATCTTCCAGCTGGATCAGCTTGGAGACTCCGTGTCCTTCCGCAAGCTGGCCAACGCCAATACCCTCGCACAACCCCCGGAGCCCTCCATTGGGGCTAACACCATCGCCCTCTTCTTGGCCTACAAAGCTCCGTTGCACTACGATGACATCTCGCCCAGTCCGGTACCGAGCGTGGTACTCTCTGACCTGCTCCTACCCGCGCTGCAGAAGCGCGTGGCCCAGCAGAGTAGCCGCTCAGTGCCTACCCCCGCTGCACCTAGCAATTCGTACAAGTCAGCCCCACACCAACAACCACCAACGGGACAGCCACCGCCACCGGCCAACCCACCCGCCGCCCGCCCATCGCCACAGCCTAGCGCTGCCGTGACGCCACCGCCAAATCGCATGAGTTCACTCCCTTACCGTGGCCCGGTAGGCCGCTCCAACAGCACAACCGCCGTTCCCCCCAATCCGGGGACGGGGTTGCAGCAGCCTGGCAATCAAAGCCCTCCCCCGCCAGCGCGCAACCAGGGCTACTTCGACCGTGGCGGTAGTGGTGGCAGCGGCAACTCTGCGCCCGCTGTGAGGAGGTGAGGTGGCCCACTCATGTTGTCTTCCCACACTCATTCATCAATGGTCATCCATACACCCCTTGACGAATAGCAGCCTAGTGAGATACCCCGCCACAACTGTGGCTGTGGCTAGCGATTCGCATGGTGATGGCAGGCGCACGGGGGGGGAGCTTCCTGAAAAACAATAACGAGAGACCTTGGTGGTATGCTCAGGCCGGCCCACGTACTGCCACTCTGCTCGTGCCACCAACGTTGCTTGTTGCCGGCTCCACTCCATGGGGTTGTGTGGGTTCCCTTCATCTTCCCATTACTTCATCCCCATCGATGGGCGGCTTTGCCTCGCATGCCCTCCCCCGCTGCTGTTCACCATTTTGGCGAAAAAGGAAACGAAGATCAAATTTTTAGGATGAGGTGGTGGTGGTGGTGGTGGTCACTCCGCGCCAATCCATCTGCCCCAACTTACTTGTGTGTCGTGAAGATCCCTCGTCCCCTGTAGCTCTACGGAATGAGAGTGTGCGCGATGATCGTTGCTTCCCCCTTCTCCCCTCCCTCTCCCCACGAATTCCAGCTTCCTTCTTCGCTTTCAACAGAAGGTCAGCGAGAGCTGATCCCTGCTAGAGGGGGTAGGATTGTGGTTTACTTGTGAGCGTGTGTGTGTGGGGGGACCTGCTGGAGTGTGCTTCGGCAATGGCCCGTGTGTGAGCTGTATGCTTGAACCTCATCTCCCCCCCCATTCTCTTTCTCTGTGGGTACTTTCAAAGACCTTGGACTGCTTAGGTCAGGACCTTTCCTTGGGATAGTTGGCCTATCTACCCACCCACAACCAAACGTAGCAAGTGAATTAGAGATGCTGACGAGTGCATCCCTCACGGCGCCACCACCGTCCTCCAAGCGCGGAGTCGTGTACTTCTCCACGGTTCCACGGGACATGCGCCCGCCGGAGGTGCGCCTTCACTGCCAGACGAATGCCCCAGAAGGTGCCGAGGTGCTGCGCATGCGTTTCATTCCCTACCCAAAGAAGGAGCGTCGACCAGGTGGCCCACTCCTTCCCTTGCAGTTCAAGGAAGGATGGGTGGAGCTCTCACGTGCGGAGGAGGCGGAGGCGCTTGCGACTCGTTTGAACGGCAACCCCGTTGAGTGCCGTCGTACGCGGCGTTGTTTTGGGCAGTTGTGGACGGTGCAGTACCTTCGTGGCACAAACTGGGATGAGCTAGTGGAGGAGCGAGAGGGGGAGCGACGCATGCGCAAGACTGCCGAAGTGACGGCCCGGCGTGAGGAAAAGTCGGCCAACGAAGCTTATCGCCGTGCTGTGCTGAAGTCCATGGCCGAACGCAAGAAGAGGAAGGCCGGGGGGCAGCGTCCTGTAGCGACATCGGGGGCGGAGCAGGAGACAACTGCGTCCACCGAAGATACCGCACCATCGACCTCTAGCGCACCAGCTCCTGCTCACCCATCGTCAAAAAAGGGTAAGGCCGCAGATAAGGTGAAGACGCGTGATGAGGCCAAGAAGCGCCCGACATCCACGCCGAAGGGGGCCTCCACTTCAGCCCTGCCCAAGAAGAAGAATTCCCGAGTAGCATCAAGCTAAGCCGGTGTCACTCTCGGTGGTTCAGGTTGGTATTCACTGTTGCTGAAGACATTGATTGCGTGTGTGTCTGTGCAGTGTAAGGGTGTATGTGGGTGTATGACCCACACACGTTGGTTGGCTGAGATATGTGCTGGTGACATAACCATCGAATAACATTGACAAATATCTCTGCTAATGAGTTGGGACGACTTGTAGCGAAGCCACACGCGGGGGGGGGGGTTTTGAGGGGGTTGGTTGGTTGATGTGTGCCAGGAGTGAACGGGCGTGTACGCGTGTGCGTGTGGTGGCACCAGAAGCGGAGCCGGGCACTGAGCAAAAGCGAGCGATCTCATCCTCCCTATTCTCTTACCCCATATCCCACTTCAGCCATCATCCATTGCCGCCTACCTCGCCTCTTCTCCACTCCATCAAAGGGAAAGGTTTAGTCCCTCTCCTTACACCCAACCTTCCACAGTCATCACGACGTTCCGCGTGTCTTCCGTTTCGTTGTTGGGCTTGGACGTCCTTCCCTACGCCGCTCGCCCACTCAGTCTGATTGTGCCCACCTCGACGTCGTCGTCGTCGTCGTCGTCCTCTCTCTGTTCTGTTCGTCGCCTTCATTCGCTGCTGCTGCCTTCATCTTTTCCGTTGGCAACTCACCACAGAAGGTTCTACTCCTACTCCGCCGTCTTGTGCGCGACGAAGCAGGCCACCCTCACAACACAAACACACACCAAAACAACACCCACCAAACCCACCCACACCATGTCTGGAAAGAAGAAGACTGTCGGAACCGCGGTCGACCTCGCGACCCTGACCGAGCCCACCTTTTGGAAGCACCGCATTGACATCTTCGATAAGCTGTGGGCCGAGCAGCAGGCCCGCTATGCCACCATGAAGAAGCCCATCAAGGTGACCCTCCCCGATGGCAAGGTGATGGACGCGGAGAGCTACGTGAACTGCCCCCTGGACATCGCCAAGCGACTCTCCAACTCCCTCCCCGACAAGGTGATTGTGGCGCGCGTCAACGACGAACTGTGGGATCTGACCCGTCCCCTGGAGGGAGACTCCACCCTTGAGCTGCTCGACTGGGAGGACAAGGAGGCACGCGAGGTGTTCTGGCACAGCTCCTCCCACGTCCTTGGCTACGCCATGGAGCGTGTGCTGGACACCAAGCTCTCCGTCGGCCCCGCTCTTGAGGAGGGCGGCTTCTTCTACGAGGGCATGACGAACCGACCCGTCTCGGAGGCCGACTACGCTTCCATTGAGTCCGCCATGCAGGAGCTTGTGAAGCAGAAGATGCCCTATCAGCGCCTCGTCGTGCCCAAGGAGGACGCACTCCGCCTCTTCAACTACACCGAGTTCAAGAGCAAGATTCTGGCCAGCAAGGTCCCCGAGGGTGGAAGCTGCACCGTGTACCGCTGCGGCATGCTCATCGACCCCTGCCGTGGCCCCCATCTTCCCGACACCGGCCGCGTCAAGTCCTACGCCGTCACCAAGAACTCCAGCTCCTACTTTGAGGGTAAGGCCGAGAACGAGGTGTTGCAGCGCGTCTACGGCATTGCCTTCCCCAAGGCAGCCCAGCTGACGGAGTGGAAGAAGATCCAGGAGGAGGCCGCCAAGCGGGACCACCGCGTGATTGGCCGCCACCAGGCCCTCTTCAACTTCAACGAGGTCTCCCCCGGCAGCGCCTTCTGGCTTCCCCATGGCGCTCGCATCTACAACACCCTCGTGGAGTTCCAGCGCAAGCAGTACCGCCGCCGTGGCTTCGAGGAGGTCATTAGCCCCAACATCTACTCCTCTAAGCTGTGGATGGTTAGCGGCCACTGGGAGAAGTACGCCGAGAACATGTTCTGCACCGTCTGCGAGAAGGAGGACTACGGCCTCAAGCCCATGAACTGCCCCGGCCACTGCATCATGTTCGCGATGCAGCCCCACTCCTACAAGGAGCTCCCGATTCGCTATGCCGACTTTGGAGTGCTCCACCGCAACGAGCTCAGCGGAGCCTTGACTGGCCTCACCCGTGTGCGACGCTTCCAGCAGGATGATGCCCACATCTTCTGCCGCATGGACCAGGTCCGTGATGAGATCAGCGGTGCTCTCGAGTTCATGAGTGATGTCTATGAAACCCTGGGCTTCAAGTTCTACTTTTACCACTCCACCCGCCCTGCCAACAAGCTGGGCTCGGATGAGGTCTGGAACGACGCCGAGGGCCACCTCCAGGCTGCCCTGAACAAGTTCTGCGGCATCCCCGAGCGCCTGCCCGATCCCTTCAAGGATGGTGTGGAGTTCACCTACGACGGCAAGCCCGACTCCATCAAGAAGCTCAAGGCCCTCACCAAGAAGGCCGCCAATGCCGCGGAGGGGGAGTGGAAGGGCCCGACCCGCCCCGATGGATGGGAGGAGAACACCGGCGATGGCGCCTTCTACGGCCCCAAGATCGACATCGTTGTGGAGGACGCCCTCCGACGCCGCCATCAGTGCGCCACCATTCAGCTTGACTTCAACCTCCCCAACCGCTTTGGCCTCAAGTACACCCTCCCCTCGACGGAGAAGACGGAGGAGGACAAGCAGGCTGCGGAGGCCAAGAAGGCGGCCGCAGAGGCCAAGAAGGCTGCGGCGGAAGCGGCACGCAAGCAGGCGGCCGCGGCGAAGCACGCCGACCCCAACGCCCCCGAGCCCAAGGCCACCTACGAATCAGTTGTGCGGGAACTGGGCATTGATCTCGACCTGGATGCCAATCAGGCTCGCCCCGTCATGATCCACCGCGCCATCTTAGGTTCCATCGAGCGTAGCATCGCCATCCTGTGCGAGCACTACGGCGGTGAGTGGCCCTTCTGGCTGAGCCCACGCCAGGTGATGGTGGTCCCCGTCGCCAACGCCACAGCCGACTACGCCAAGTCGGTGCGCGACCGCCTTCACGCCGAGGGCTTCTTCGCGGACGTGGACCTCGGTGCCGCCACACTGGACAAGAAGATCCGTAATGCGGAGCTCGCTCGCTACAACTTCATCTTTGTGGTTGGTGCCACTGAGGAGGAGGAGAAGGGCGTCAACGTCCGCGCTCGTGGTGAGAAGCGCTTGGGCAACAAGACACTCGAGGAGTCTGTGCAGTGGCTCAAGACGTTGACCGACAGCTGCTCTCGTGAGTTCTAAGCAGTCGTGAAACCAGAGCTCCCCCACCGCGCTTCTTGAGTTACCGCTCGTTGGTGACTCCGTAAAATCACGTCGTGTGGATGCAGGACGAGGGGAAAGACGGAGGTGTGTTGATGCGTGTGTGTGCGTTTGACGGATGGAGGGACAGCCACAGCGATGTACCCGTAGCCCGCTGTAGCATCCCTCTCTATCTTCGCGCTCGCACCATTTCCGTCCCCCTCCGTCTGCGCATCCACCGGCCTCGCGGTTCTGTGCAACTACGCATCATCATCATCATCATATGACTTAAGGATATACCCCCAAGAAGGGGATGGGTGGGTGAAGAGAACACCCAGAAAACAGCAACCCATACACACAAGAGAATCAAACGCCGGCCATGCCAAAAATTTTTAGCCGATCATATGCGCGCGCGCTCACTTTGATGCAGCACACCTTGACTTGTCAGTTCATCTTCCTACCCCACTACTACTCTTCTTCCACCACCTATCGTTGATTAGTGTTCCATCATGACTCAACGTTTTCCCCTTCCTCATTCCCCCAATCGAACCTTCCTCTTTTTTTTTTTGTGTTTGTGTGATTGCACCCGAGGAGACGTGATGATGATGTTGGGCGTGTCTCACGTGACGTGGGCTGGGCAACCTTTTGTCCTGTATTAGGTGGGGAACAGGAGAGGGTGTTGTATGTGAATGGAGTGGGAAGGGGCCATCTCTCCCTACTTCTGCTCCTTCGTTGCAGCGGGTGTAGTTGGTGGCGCGGATAGGTCTGTATTTCTGCGTTTTTTTTTTTTGGGGGGGGGACAGAATGTGGAGCGTTATCCTGATGGCTCACTTCCCCAGCACCCTCAATGCCAGCCATCCACACAGCACAACGAGGTTCATCCTCCTAAGGCAATCTTCTGTTTGTCATGCCCCCAAGCTCACTGTCCGTCCACTCATCCTCCACCCTGTCAAGGTTATCGTCGCTCGCATCTATCCACTTACTCATTCACGAGCAAGTGCGGATGATTCATCCACATTAACTAACTTCATTCCGATTGAGAGATTCCATCTTGTGAGCCCCTCCCCCTGTACGCCACGGAGTCCGTTTCAGGAACTCTTCCTCGTTACCAACACATCTGCACTGTGGGCTAGTCATCCAACCTCTCTCTTGCCTTTCTTCCTTCCTTCCTTCCGTTGTACCCCTTCAGCCCCGACCATTGGTCATCACAAAAAAATCCTCTTCCTTTCATTCAGGACTGCTTCACTAGGAGGTGAATCCTACCAACTCAATCAATCCGCATCAGCTGCTTGCTCCACTGCTACGGTCGTGGTCGCTCGTTCAGGTGGACGCAATCAATCCTCCACACACACACACACACTACACAAAAGTCATTTCTTCACCAGGTAACACATAACGCGCAGGTACACACAACTTACACCCCTCCACTCACCCACTCCTACCGTTTCTTCCTTATTTCACTCACCTACCTTCATCCGTCAATATGGACTGCAACGTGGGGGCCCAGCTGGGCCGACAGTTCACCAAGGATGCCCTCATGATGCAACAGCAGCAAGGCGCCATGCACGCCGACCCGTCCATTGCCCAGCGCGACGCGCTCATGTCTGGAGTGATGATGGGGCCTGAGGTGAACGCCAATGACTGGCTGGCATCTCATGCGGAGCAGCAGATGCACGCTGCACGCATGCAGAACGAGATGGAGAAGGCCTTCATGGCTGGTGCCGGACCGGTTCATGTCGCGCCACCTCCTGCCACCGCCGACCAAGCGGCCATGATGCAGGGAGGGATGATGGCTGGGCCTCAAGCCATGATGGCCGCCACCATGGCCATGAGCATGCCAATGATGGTTCCACGAACGCAGTATCAACCCACAAACTTCCTTGGCGCGGTGACGGCCCCTGTGACAACCGCGCAGCCCACTTCCGCCGTGGAAGACCAGGCCTGGTCCACGCAGCTGGGGGAACAGAATTGGGCCCAGGACTACACCAACGCCCCAGTCTTCTCCTTGGATGGCCAGGAGGCCCAGACTGTGACGGAGAAGACGAAGAACAGCGAGTTCTACGGCTTCATGGACAAAATCCGCAACAAGGAGTTGCTCATTGACGAGGAAAAGGGAGAGGTGGTTGCTGGACCAGGGCCGGAGCAGCCGACGGATGCCGACTCCGCCTACCTCCAGGACTGGGCTGCAACTGAAGGATTGGATATGCCAGCTTCCTACTTCCGCAGTCCCCCGCCCGATGCTCACTTAGCGAACATGGATGACTACGCCAAGGAGCTCGACCTCGCCGACAACGATGCCGAAGAATGGGCCAAGCAGTACGCCGAGAGCCAGCGCAACACCTTCAACAACACCGACTACCCATTTGAGCCCAACAACCCGCATCTTTACCACGATGACCCTTTCCACGAGGGTCAGAACCTGCTGGCACTGGGCAACCTCTCCGAGGCCGCCCTTGCCTTTGAGGCTGCGTGCCAGAAGGATAATGACCACTTCGAGGCATGGCGGCTGCTGGGCCGCACGCAGAGTGAAAACGAGAAGGACTCACTGGCCATCCTTGCTCTCAACAACGCCCGTCGTCTGCGACCAAAGGACCTCGATACCCATGCCAAGCTTGCCGTTGCATACTTCAACGAGCACAACTCCGAGTACAGCATGGACTGCCTCAAGATGTGGCTCACAAGCCACCCCGACTACGAGCATGTGGGCAACATGACCATTGAACCCGACGCAGACCTGGACCTCGACCTATGCGATGGTTTCTTTGCCGACCCCACGCGCTTCCGGGAGCTCACCACACTCTACGGTGCGGCGCTGGAGATGAACCCCAACGACTACATGCTGCACCTCAACCTAGGCGTCCTCCATAACATCGCACGTGACTTTGATGCCGCTGCAGAGAGCTTTCGGCAGTGTGTTCGTCTGAAGCCGGACGCACCAGAGCTCTGGAACAAGCTGGGGGCATCTCTTGCCAATGGTAGCCGCGAGCGTGAGGCGCTGGACGCCTACAACCGGGCCCTGGACCTCAATCCAGGTTATGTCCGCACCATGTACAACATTGCCGTGGCCTACAACAACCTGGAGCAACCCACGCAGGCAGCGAAGCACATGGTGCGCGCCATTGCCGTGCAAGAGGGCGGCACCAAACCAGTTGGGGAGGGCTCACGCATGGCAACTCGCTTCATGTGGGACTTCCTGCGCATGACGCTGAACATCTCCAACCGGCCCGACCTCGTGGAGCTCGCACAACACGAAGACATTGAACCCTTCGTCAAGGAGTTTGGCCTGGAGGGCCTCGTGTAGATGACGGACACGCCACCTGTTTGCCTATTCACTCTGAGTCTGGATGCTCTCAAAAACACATGAAACACATGTGTGTCCGTTTCTTGTTGCGGACAGTAGTACTTTGCCACACACGTGGCATCCACGCGTATGTGCTGCCACCGCATCAATGTTCTCCTACCTATCTCTTGTATTTTTCCGCTTGCTCGTTTTGTTCAGACGGAGTAGCTCCAACATAAGCCACCCAACACTTACAACCTCACAATAACACTATCTTCATAGGCTCACCATGGGTAAGACTGTGCTCACCTGCCGTAAGGGTAACGGTTCCGTGTACCAGGTGCACGGCCACAAGCGCC